>JAJIBD010016679.1:0-16218 GCA_021461705.1 Cryptotis parvus | reverse complement strand
GTTTTATTTGATCACAATTGTGCTCATTTGATTACCTATTTCCTATGGCTGCTTTTTGTGTCACAATGGCAGAAATGAAGCATGTAACAATATGACTGACAAAGTCTTAAATATTTACTCTCTGGTTCTTTTCCATCCTTTTGATAGATTCTTCAAAAATTGTGGGGTTTTGACCCCATATGGGAGCATATAACTGGCGGTCCTGAAATATTTGCATCTGTGAAAGGTTCCTGAATGCACAACCAAAGATTAGTTAAACATCAATGAAACAAGTTCAAGGCATACCAGGCAGAGTTCTCCCTTGTTGCGTTTCTCGGGCAAAAAAAGGGTTGCAAAGGGAAAATGTTTAAGGAACCCTGATCCAGATGAAGAATGTGTTTACTCTTGTAGAGAAATGGCTTAACATGCTTTTCTGGGAGAAGGCACAAGTTTTCAGAGGGCAAATCAAAAGTAACACCAGGTACAAAACCAGATCAATTGAGTCTTATATACACTTATCTGCATTGTTCTGGAACATTCTTTGGAGTCACAGTGTTCTTGCTTTTCTGTGGGTCTAGGAACTCTGAGTACTGTACATGCCCTGGGAAACTGTAATTTAACCCAGGGTCATAGCTCTCTCTGTATGACATGAAGGAGTTCAGAATAGTCAACCCCCAAAATGCCACTTTGATATAAGGATACTTTTGAGTTGAAGGCTATTTAAAATAAAGGAAAAAAGAAAAGCTAGGAAAAACGCAGTCATGAAATTTGTCTATAAATGGATGGAAATGGAGAGGATCATGCTGAGTGAAATTAGCCAGAAGGAAAAGGACAGATATAGAATGACTACATTTATTTGTGGGATATAAAAAATATCTATATATAGTATGATACCGATATCCAAGGCCAGGCAAAACATGGATTAGGAGGTCTTATCATAGGTGGAATCAATGACAAGTAAGTACTTTTTAGAGTTTAGGTAAGAGAGAGAAGGGAACAGTGTACTAATAATTGTTGGAAATGATAATACCAGCCTAGAACTGAGCATTGGATACAGGCAAAGGGATATAGATATGATAACCTCTAAATGTATGTATTGCAAGCCGCAATGTGTAAGAGAAGAAAGAGAGAGTCAGAGAGTGAGAGGGGAGTGAGAATGAGAGAGGGGGAGAGGGAGAGAGAGAGAGAGAGAGAGAGAGAGAGAGAGAGAGAGAGAGAGACAAGAGGTAAAGAGCCTACCATAGAGGCAGGCTGGGGGGGTGCTGGAGAGATGGGTGCTGGAAAACTGTATGACTGAAACCCAAGCATGAGCATCTTTGTAATTGTATATCTCATGGTGATAATAATAAAATATATTAAAAAATAAAGGGAAAAGAAAAGCTGCATTCTCTTTGCAATTTTCTTTCACTGGGAACAATTCTAGGGCCAGAAACAGCACCAGAAGAACTCTACAGAAGAGACCTCAACATCTCTCAACTTCTATTAGCTTCTTCTATTTGATTGTCTTCTCATATTTTTCCCTCATCACTGTCACTGTATCACTGTCTTCCCATTCATCATCGATTTGCTCGAGTGGGCACCAGTAACATCTCCATATGTCCTGTCTCATGCAAGTAGAGAGCATGGGCACCTGCTTGCTCCAGGAGCATAAAGAGCTTCAAACCATTCCATCAGGTCATGGGAATGAGGTCTATAATTGTTACTGGTATTTGGCAGGTCAAATATGACACGGGTAGCTTGCCAGGCTCTGCCGTGCGGGTAGCATACTCTTGTAGCCATCTCTAAATCCAGCATTTATTGATGAACCACGCAGCTGCTTGGCTGCTCGAGCCGGGCAGTGATAGGCTGGTCTGCTGGGTGGAGATTTCCCTCATCTCAAGTCTAAAATCCTTTGTTTGGTCACTTCTCTGAAATGTATTTTTCAGGGGCCAGGGAGATGGCTCAGGGGTGGAAATGCAAGCTTTGCATGCACAAGGACTCAAATTCAATTTTTAACACCATTTGACACCTCACTACCCAAACACTGTCAGTTACAGCCCCGAGAACTCCCAACACTGCTGGGTGTGATCCTGATGGTCTCAGGCACTATCAGGTCTTACCATTATTGCATTGCTAAAGTCAGGCATTGAATTGTCATGCCGGGCTGATTAAGTAGCTCCAAGTGTTGCCCTGGAGCTCCCTGAGCTAGGCTTGGGAGCTTCTTCCCAAAAGGTTTTGTCCATTTTTGAGATGCTGTCTAAGTTCCAAGTTCTAGAACCCCTTTGAGTCACTTACCTGTAAGTCTCCCCCATGTGTACTTTTGCTGGATATATTAATGAATGTTTGTTTGTTTTTCTTGTTAAATTTATTATTAGTCTAATTTGAGGGATCTCAGATGGAGAAGCTTGGAGGTTAGAAAAAAAAGATAGTTTTTTCCTTTCCTTAGAAAATGTACAAAGTATGTATGGAACAATAAACCCCCAAGGATAGCTAAAGCATTCCTTCGGGAAAAAGAAGATGGGAGGCATCACCTTTCCCAACTTCAAACTGTACTACAAGGCAGTAGTAATTAAAACAGCATGGTATTGGAATAAAAACAGACCTGTGGACCTATGGAATAGAATTGAGTTTTCTGCCACCCAACCTCAAACACATGATCATTTAATCTTTGATAAAGGTAAAAAGGGTCCAAAATGGAGTAAGGAAAGCCTCTTCAACAAGTGGTGTTGGGAAAACTGGGCAGCGACATGGAAACAATTGAATTTGGACCTGTGTCTAATACCTTGCACAAAAATCAGATCAAAATGGATTAAAGATCTCAATATCAGACTTGAATCCATAAAGTACATTGAAGAAAATATAGGAAAAACCCTCCACGACATTGAAGCTAAAGGCATCTTCCAAGGTGAAACATCACTAACAAAGCAACTAGAAGAAAAGATAAACATATGGGACTACATGAAACTAAAAAGCTTCTGCACCTCAAAAGAAACAGTGACTAAGATACAAAGGCAGTCCACAGAATGGGAAAGAATATTCACCCAATACCCATCTGATAAGGGGTTAATATCCAGGATATATCAGGCACTGGTAGAACTTTTACAAGAAGAAAAAAAAAACAACTCCATCAAAAAATGGGGAGAAGAAATGAACAGAAACTTCAGCAAGGAAGAAATTCAAATGGCCAAAAAACATATGAAAAAATGCTCATCATCACTAATCATCAGAGAGATGCAAATCAAAACAACAATGAGATACCACTTTACACCACAGAGACTGGCACATATTCAAAAGAGCAAGAACAACAAGTGCTGGCGTGGATGTGGGGAAAAGGGGGACACTCATCCATTGTTGGTGGGAATGCCGGCTGGTACAGCCTTTCTGGAAAACAATATGGACATTCCTCCAAAGACTAGAAATTCAACTCCCATTTGACCCAGCCATACCACTCCTGGGAATCTACTCTGGGAAGGCAAAAATACGCAGCGGAAACACCATCCCTACTTTTATGTTCATAGCAGCATTATTCACAATAGCCAGAATCTGGAAACAACCAGAGTGCCCGAAAATCAATAACTGGATAAAGAAGCTTTGGTACATCTACACAATGGAATACTATGCAGCTGTTAGGAAAAATGAAGTTATAAAATTTGCCTATAAATGGATGGACATGGAGAAGATTATGTTGAGTGAAATTAGCCAGAAGGAGAGAGACAGATACAGAATAACTGCATTTATTTGCATGACATAACTATATATGTACATATTATGATACCAATATCCAAGGTCAAATGAAACATGTATCAGGAGGTCTTGTCAAAGGTGGAAATTATCACAAACGGGTGGGAATCAGAGGCTAGGTAAGACAGAAAATGGAACAGTGTGCTAACAATTGTCGAGGGTACTAATACCAACCTAGAACTGAGCATTAAATACAGGCAAAAAGATACACATGACAACCCTTTAATGTATATTCTGTAATCCATAGTCTGGAAGGAAAAGTAAAGAGAAAGAGAGAGAAGGGGAAAGAAATAAAGAACCTGCCATGGAGGAGGGCTGGGGGAGGGGGAGGGAAACGGGGACGTTGGTGGTGGGAGATGGGCACTGGTGGAGGGATGGGTTCTGGAACACTGTATGACCAAAACCCAAATATAAACTTTTTAATTGTATATCTTTGTAATTGTAATAAAAAAAAAGAAAATGTACAAAGTAAGTAGGTGGAGAGACAGGAGACCAAGGCTTATTATACTTATTTGTTGTTGGTTTTTTTCCTTTTCTTAATACACCCGGTGATGCTCAGGACTGTTCTTGACTCTGAGCTGGGGAATGACCCTAAGGTGCTAAGGATGGCACTGGTGCCTGGGGAATAAACTAGGCTTGGCTGCATATAAGACAAGCACCTTAACCCATATGGACATTTCTCTAGCCCCAGGAGACCAAGTTTTAAACTAAGGCATTTCTTGCACACACTACTTCTATCCTAGGGAAAAAGCAGAAGGTTGAACACACTCTGACTAGAAGGGGATCTTCTGTACACTGAACACTGAACACAGTTCTTGCCAGTGATTCATTTAAGCTTCTAAAAGCCTGAAAGGAGAAACAACATTCTCTTTTCCTAGACATGCTAAGGGTAAACTGTGACCATCGATACACACTCAGACCTCCCAGTTCAGGCAGCAATGGTTATTCATAGACTAGCTCTGTACTTTGAAATTATACTTGCTGCTTTCTGGATTCAGCCTTGGGATTCAGACCTGTAGGCCTTGAAACCCGACATGATTCTAAGCTGTCACTTTTTTTTTGTTATTTTGGGTCACACCCGGCAATGCTCAGGGGTTTCTCCTGGCTCTGCACTAAGAAATTACTCGGCGGTGCTCGGGGATGCGGGGATCCCCCGTTATGGGATGCAGGGATCAAACCCAGGCCGGCACAGGCCAGCCGCATGCAAGACAAACGCCCTACATGCTGGGCTATTGCTCCAGCCCCCTAAGCTGTCACATTTGTCTCCCAACATTCACAATCCCAAGCAGTTTCCTTCAAAGGTGCTGAAATCTGGTTGACAGCTCTTGAGACAGAAGATAGGCAGAGTTAAGCTTCCACTCCATAAACCAGTTCCAGGCCCTGTAGAAGGACACAAAGATGAAGGGCAGTTACTTCTTACAAGTTGCTACAGGATTTTAGAGAACCTGAGTGTTTGGGGTTGGAGGCAGCTGAAGCCAACTATGGTTAACTTTAGGCAAAGACAGTGCTTTGGGAAGTTAAGGGCTGTTTCACAGGAAGGAAAGAAATGATGACGACAGAGCTCAGGAAGGATGGGAGTGGGGGGTAGCTTCAGGGATCTGAGGAGTCATAAATACAGACACCTGAGTACCTTTGGGAATTGGTTCACACCATTTCCCTTACTTGATTAGTATTGGGTTGTCTTTACATGAGAACTGCATTTGACGTTGGTTCTCTTTTCACTTCTTTTGCTAGAGTTAGACAGGACCCTGATGGCCAGCCTAGGCTGCAAGCAGGAGTGGAAAGGACATCTCAAAGGACAGTGAGTTTCTGTTACTGGAAGAAAGATTAAATAAAGCGCTGTTAGTGGAAAACAAGGGCATCGATGCACAAGGTACTTACTATAGGGGCATAGAAATAAATGCCTTCACCAGCCTCAGAGGTCAGGAAAGATTTCCTGGAGAGGGTCAGAGCAGATAAGGCATTTGCCTTGCATGCGGCTGGACCTGGGTTCAATCCCCTGGCATCCCATATGGTCTCCCGAGCATCTCCAGGAGTAATTCCTGAATACAGAACCAGGAGTAACCCCTAAGCATTGCTGGGTGTGAACCAAAAAACAAAAAAAAAATTTCCTGGAGAAAGAAGCAATTAAGCTAAAACCAGAATAAGCTAAAAAGCAAAAGTCAACCATGGGGAAAAAAAGGTAGGCAAACTATAGAAGAGAATTACAGGTGCAAAGAGGTAGGGAAAATCCCTTTGTCTTCCCCATTGGGTTCAGTGATAGGTCATTTTCCCTGGAGGTTTGTGCTCTTACTGGTTAGGATCCACCTTCCCACCTACCCTCTTGAGTCCTTGAGCATCCTGAGGGAACGTCACAGAGCACCTCAGCCCATGATTCTCTGCCCAAGGAGTCAGCAGGATTAAATCAAATTTCGAGTCTCTTGCATTGAGAGCTGATAGGAAGAAAGATGCCGCTGCTGCCTTGAGCATTTTATTATTCTTCTCTGGCTCTAGTGGGGGAGGCTTCCAGTCACGAGCTGCCTGAACTGATTTGCAGTGGCGTTAGTCACAAATTGTGCCTTGACGTTTATAGCAGCTGCGATCCACGCATATCGATTATTTAGGAAAAGAAATGAAGCTGAAATGGCTGAGCAGCTGCTCGAAAAATCTGCCCTTGTCCCATTTCATCTTGACTGGAGGGGGAGGCGTGCAAACACAGGAAAGGGAGGAAGCACGCTGCGGTTGAGATCTCGCCAGCATCTGAAAGAGCGAATTCCACGCACCGTCTTTGATTAATCAGCTAGTCTTTGTTCTTGTGAAAAATCCACAGTACCCAAGGGCTCCTTGGGAGGAATTATTGTTCCTGGCCTCTTCTGCTCAGTTGCTTCTGTCTTATTTTCACTGGGCTAATGAAAGTCAAACCAATGTCTCTGTTGGCTGTGCTTTGATGAATTAGTGCTTTGCCTGCAAACTGTATTTCCTTGATTAAGCTGATGGGTTTGTTTCCTCCTCCCTCCATCATTATGAGGTTGTTTCTCCTATGCTAATGATGATTGGAACTAGGGGGAGGAGTATGGGCCTCCCTTCCATTCAGGGGAATACTTGGATGCTTCTATAGTTCAAATTCAGATTGAGTACAGAGATAAAACTAGACCTATAGTCGCACCAGATTCATCGGGCCAGAAGGCTCGCTAATATGTGCCATTGACAAACTAATGCCTTCCAGTGAAGTGTCCTTCATTGATGTGTGGGAAGCAGATAAATCCCAGCTGATAAAGGATTCTAATGAGGTACAACTAGCACCTAGCAAGTTACTGGCTCACTCTGACTTGGCTGCCCTTTTAACCAGAGAGGATTGGACTAGATGAGTATTGGCTTGCTGTAACAACACCACAGACCCAGGGGCTTCCACAATAGAAATTAAACGTCTTACAATTCTCAAGGTCAGAAATTCAAGGTCATATTATCATTTCTGTAAGATCTTTCTTGCCTGGGTACACAGTGTGTCCTATCTGTGAGATTTTGTGACCTTGTCTTATGTGGTGGCACTCCTGGTATCTCTTCCTTTTCTTGTGAGGCCACAATCCTATGGAATAAGGAATCTACTCTTTGGACGTTATTGAACCTTAGTCACCTCTTTCTTATTATAAAATACAGTCACATGGAGAGTTAGGACTTCAGCATGTGAATTTGGCAGTGGTAGGGGTTGACTGGTGGCAACACAATTCAGTCAATAACAGAAATTGGCAAACTGAAAAAAAAAGGTTGTCCCTCTGTAGGGAATATAATTATTTGGCAATGAGGGAGTATTTTTTTTCCATTTCTACTATCCTTCCTGCTTGAAAAATCCATGCTCAAATGATCCATTATTGTTGATGGTTATGACTTCTTTACTATGGGCTAAGTTGTAGAAAACTCAACCAGTTTCCCACCTGCTAGCCTTTACCCTTCTCATTTGCAGGCAAGACAGGCTCATTCTTCTGGGGTCTTCAAGACATTTGTTTAATTTTTCCTTATGTCTCAAAGTAACCTGGGATGAACCCAGAGCCACAGCAGAGCCTGGTAAGCTACCCGTGGTGCATTCGATATGCCAAAAACAGTAACAATAATAGACCTTATTCCCAATGAATGGTGATGTTACTGGCACCCACTCGAGGAAATCATTGATCAATGGGAAGACAAGTGACAAGTGATACTATTCATCCAAGGTTGTGAATTTTGTGGATTCTTGGCTCTTAAGACTTTGGAGCCCTGCCTCTATAACAAATACTAAACAATTGTAGCAATTGTATTTATAGATAGTTGGAGTATGTGTCCCATTTATTGTGTGAAGTCGAATATTGTGGGGGGGTCCATCAAGGCACAGTTGCTCTAAATCCTTTTTCCTATTCTCCTTAATGAACAAGTTGCCTGTGTGACTATGCTTTACACATCTTCTTTAGGAAGGAGGCCCTTGCATTCAGTTCCATGAAGAAAACTAGAGTTGGGAAAACAATTTCTTTTGCTGATAGTCTTACCTATAATATGCTTTCTGGGTAGTACGAAAGTGATTCTCCCTGAGAAATGAAAGTGTCCCTGGGAGCACTTCAAAAGAGTTTCTTAACTTTCAATGAGATCCATGAGAGGAACCTGCCATCCTTGGACCATCTCGTGCCTCTTTATGTAAATCATTTATGCTCATGCAGCTAAGTTGTTTCCAATTGTGGTGCCAGAGCAGAGCGAGGGTAGAGACCTGGGACCAGGGTGAGGCTATGGAATGCTGTAGTTTTATTGTTATATACTTTGTTATTTCTGTTACTGGTTTTGGCATATTGAACATGCATCGGACAGCTTGCCAGGCTCTGTCGTGCGGGCACTATATTCTCATTACTTCTCATAATGGCCCCATTCACTCTCAATGGAACAAACATCTCTGAATGCAGCAGTTATGTGTACCTAGGTCGAGAAATCAACATGATGAACGACCTAAAACCTGAGCTGCGCAGGAGGAAGAGAGAGTGGCATGGAATGCCTTCAAAGGCATAGAAGAAATAGCTAAAAGGACAAAGAACCTCCGGCTCCGGGCACATCTCTTTGACTCCACCGTTCTTCCTGCATTACAGACGCCTCACAGACCTGGGCCCTATGAAAGCAGGATGAGAATGCTATTTGGGTCTCCCAGAGAGGAATCGAAAGAGCTATGCTTGGAATATCACACCTCACTCAAATGAGAGAAGGAATCTGGAGTTCTGACTTCGTTGCTATTCCAGAATCAGGGATGCTGTCTCGTTTGCTAAGGCATCGAAAATCAGATGAGCTGGACATGTAATGCGATTTGGAGACAATTGCTGGACTAGAGCCGTTACCGACTGGATCCCACGGGATGTCAAAAGATCACATGGCCGCCCACCTACAAGATGGTCAGACTTCATTGTCAAGACCCTGAAAGAACGGTTTGAGGCTCTTCATATTCTTGAATCAACCAGATGCCATTGGGCTACGTTGGCACGTGATAGGGTCCAATGGAAATGTTACTGGCGCCCGCCGAAGCAAATCGATGAATAATGGGATTCAAGTGATCAAGTGATCAAGTGATACTTTGTTATATATTTTATAACAGAGTATATGAAGTGGGCCATTTAAAGGATAGAAATTTCTCCTTTCACAGTTCTGGAGGCAAGAAGTCCAAGGTCACGGTGTTGGCAGTGAAGGTTCCTTCTGACGACTGTGAGGGAGAATCTGGTCCTGGAGTCCTTGCTTCTGGTTGTTTACTGGCTTTCTCTAGAATGCCTCAGCCTGTAAAAACATTACAGCCATTTCTGCCTTATGTATAACCTGCCTTTTCCCTGTACACCTACCTTTTCCCTCTTTTAACATAGATATCAGAGTGGATTAAGGCCCATCATATTCACTGTATCACTGTCTTCCCGTTCATCATCGATTTGCTCGAGTGGGCACCAGTAACATCTCCATATGTCCTGTCTCATGCTAGTAGAGCCCAAGGGCACCTTCTTGCTCCAGGAACATAAAGAGCCTCGAACCATTCCATCAGGTCATGGGAATGAGGTCTATAATTTTTACTGGTATTTGGCATGTCAAGTACAACACGGGTAGCTTGCCAGGCTCTGCGTGTGGGTGGCATACTCTTATAGTCACCTCTAAATTCAGCATTTATTGATGAACCGCTACGGCTGTGATAGGCTGTCTGCTGGATGGAGTTCTGACATGAGGGAAGTCCGGATGTGGAAAATGGAGGCCCCTCATGGAGTGGGGGATCATCTGGCTTGTTGCGAGGCTCTGCTGGGGTGGCGGGCCAGGGGCTAGAACCCACCATCCCTTCCGGGTGCCTCTTGAGCGGGAGAGCCAGTAGCAGTGCTGCCCCAAGTCTGTGAGTCTCTGGATCAGCATTCCTGGGCCGGATTTAAAAAGACTGCTGCAGGGTGGATATCGATGAGCCGGGCTGTGATAGGCTGGTCTGCTGGGTGGAGTTCTGACGAGAGGGAAGTCCAGATGTGGAAAATGGAGGCCCCTCATGGAGTGTGGGGGGGTTGTCTGGCTTGTTGTGAGGCTCTGCTGGGGTGGCGGTCAGGGCTCAATTATAGCTACTATATTCCTGGAACTTTATTTTTTTGTTTTGTTTTGGTTTGGGGGCTACACTAGGTGGTGCTTGGAGGCTACTCTTGGTGCACTGCTCAGGATTACTCCTGGCAGTGCTCAAGGGACGTTGGTGTGCCTGGATCCAACCTGGGTTTCCTACATGCAATGCACATGCCCTAGCCCTTTGAGTTACCTCCTGGCTCTAACTTTGCATTTTTATATCTCCCTCCCACTACCTCAAACTTTAGTGCATGCCCCATAGAGCAAGTACACGGTGAATGAACATAAACAATTAATGCTCTGTGAGGCTACAGTAAACATTTGTGTGAGCTGGTCTTATTCTATATGTGACTTTTCTGACAAGAGGAAGTTAGAGATAAAAGGGAAAGGCATGAACTTTGAAAATAAGGTCCAGGACTGGAATGACAGTACTGTGGGTAGGGTGCTTGCCTTGCACATGGACAACCCAGGTTCGATCACAGGCATCCCATATGATCCCCTGAGCTACCAGGAGGTAATCCCTGAGCACTGCTGGGATGTGCCAACCTCCCTCTGCCCCCAAAGAGAAAAAGAAAATGAGGACTGAAGCCATAGTACAGAGGGGAGGGCATTTATTTTGCATGTCACTGACCTGGGTTAAATCCCTGGCATCCCATATAGTCCCTTTAGCATGACCAGCAGTAAATCCTGAGTGCAGAGCCAGGAGTAAGCCCTGAGCATTGATTTCTGGGTGCGATGCCAAAGCAAGAAAGCAAGAAAGCAAGAAAGGAAGGAAGGAAGGAAGGAAGGAAGGAAGGAAGGAAGGAAGGAAGGAAGGAAGGAAGGAAGGAAGGAAGGAAGGAAGGAAGGAAGGAAGGAAGGAAGGAAGGAAGAAGGAAGGAAGGAAGGAAGGAAGGAAGGAAGGAAGGAAGGAAGGAAGGAAGGAAGGAAGGAAGGAAGGAAGGAAGGAAGGAAGGAAGGAAGGAAGGAAGGAAGGAAGGAAGGAAGGAAGGAAGGACAGACGGACGGACAGACAGACAGAAAGAAAGAAAGAAAGAAAGAAAGAAAGAAAGGAAGGAAGGAAGGAAGGAAGGAAGAAAGGAAGGAAGGAAGGGAGGAAGGAAGGAGAAAATGAGATTCAGACTAAGCCAAGTTCAAATCTTGAGTCTTCACCAGCCGTGGCTCTGAACCCGTCTTCTCACTTGGATTAAAATAGCCCATCATATTAATCATATTAATCACACTTGTGGCTGCGCCGGTTCATCAATGAATGATGGAGATCAGAGGTGACTACAAGAGTATGCCACCCACACGGCAGAGCCTGGCAAGCTACCCGTGTCAGATTTGACATGCCAAATACCAGTAACAATTATAGACCTCATTCCCATGACCTGATGGAATGATTTGAAGCTCTTTATGTTCCTGGAGCAAGCAGATGCCGTTGGGCTCTACTAGCATGAGACAAGACATATGGAGATGTTACTGGTGCCCACTCGAGCCAATCGATGATGAATGGGAAGACAGTGAGTGATACATATTTATCTTATCTTGAGCTTAATTACCTCTGTAAAGGCCCTACCTTATATGGGTTCATATTCTGAGGTATTCACATATAAATATTACTGTATTACTACATCACTGTCTTCCCATTGTTCATCGATTTGCTCAAGCGGGCACCAGTAACATCTCCATATGTCCTGTCACAAGCAAGTATAGCCCAAGGGCATCTGCTTGCTCCAGGGATAGGAAGAGCCTCAAACCATTCTTCAGGTCATGGAATTGAGGTTCATAATTGTTACTGGTTTTTGGCATATCATATCTATATCTATCTATCTATATGTATGTATGTATAAACTTATATATCGTTTCACATATAAAAGTTTATACAAGTAAACTTTTGAGGATTTTTTTAGGGAGAGGTAATAAATTTTGAACTAGGTTTAGGTTAAATTTTCTTATTGCTCAAGCATCTTGAGTAAGGTGACTGTGGCCTTGGTTTATCTCAGTTGCAAAATGAGATCTTGAAACCAGGGTCACTTGCTCTAACCTCTGGGGAGTGGGATTTCCTTTCTTATGGTCAGTCACTACTTAGGAATCAATAAGAGGTTGGAATACCCATGTATAGGGTAAGAAACAGAGCAGAAACATCCCTGCTAAATGGAACAGTACATAATGACTCTGAAATAGGAATAAGCTTGTGGTGTTTGAAGAAACTAACAAGCAAAAAATGAGAGAGTACTGAGATCCTGCTTGGAACCAGAATGCCTCCCTCCATATTGGCTAATCCCTTTCTCTTCCAATTCAGAGCTACTTGTTTCACTATGGTTGCTTATTTATTTGGTACTTGGTACTTGGGGTCATTAAGATGTAATGAGGAAGGCCTTTGCTTTCAACTCTAGGGGCATACTTTATTTATTCTTAAATGCATGTTTTGTGAAGGCAACTTATTCCACTGGTGTAAGAAAAACCTGGGTCTTGGGGCCAGGTGAGGATAGAGCAGTGGCTTTAGGTAAGAATTATGACATTAGGATTTGGCCGTCCAGGAAGCAATATGGTGGAGGTCAATATGCAACCCCTAAGAATGCATGTATATAGCAGCACTATTGACAATAGCCAGAATCTGGAAACAACCAGAGCGCCCGATAACTGATGACTGGATAAAGAAATTTTGGCACATCTATACAATGAAATACTACACAGCTGTTAGGAAAAATGAAGCTATGAAAATTGCCAATAAATCCAATAAATTGGATGGACATGGAGAGGATCATGTTGAGTGAAATTAGCCAGAAGGAAAAAGATATAGAATGACTGCATTTATTTGCATAATATAAATACTATATATATATACATATATGTATAGATATACATTATATATATATATATATATATATATATATATATATATATAATAGGATACCAATATCCAAGGTCAGGAAAATCATGGATCAGGGGGTCTTGTCAAAGGTGGAATCTACCACAAATGTGTGGGAGTCAAAGGCTAGGTAAGTCGGAGTTGGGAACAGTGAGCTAATAGTTGTCGAAAGTGATAATACCGCCCTAGAACTGAGTATTGAATACAGGCAAAAATGTACACATAATAACCTCTAAATGTATGTATTGTAATCCACAGTGTGTGAGAGAAGGAAGAGAGAAATAGAGAGAGACAGAGAGAGAAAAAGAGAAAGAAAAGAGATAAAGAACCAGCCATAAAGGCAGGCTAGGGGAGGGGGAGGGAAGTGGGGGACATGGTGGTGGGAAATTGGCACTGGTAGAGGGATGGGTGCTGGAACACTGTAAGACCAAAATCCAAACATGAACTTCTTTGTAGTTGCATATCTCATGGTATAATAAAATATATATATAAGAATGCATGTATAAATATGTGTGTGTTAGAGAAAAGGCTGGTTTTCTTTATATTAAACAATTGCTATTTAAAAAATTTTAATGTTTAGTTACCATGAAATTACAAAGTTATTAGTGACTTGGGTTTCAGGCATACAATGTTTCAACACTGATCCCTTCACCAATGTCCACTTTCCTCCACCAGTGTCCCATCCTGTCCCTTTTTTTTTTGTTTTGTTTTTTGGGTCACACCCGGCGACACTCAGGGATTACTCCTGGCTCTGCACTCAGGAATTACTCCTGGTGGTGCTCATGGGACCATATGGGATGCTGGCGATCGAACCCGGGCTGGCACAGGCAGGCCGGTTTCAAGGCAAACGCCCTACCCATTGGGCTATCACTCCGGTCCCCCATTTGCTTTCTGACCCTACCAGTCTGCTTCTATGAGAGCTGCTTATTTATTTATTTAAAAACTTTAAATGAACTTTTGCAGTTTTGCAGTGTGGCTAATGTACAGTTGCTGATAAGGTTTCATACATAACACTTTACTTTCAGAACTACCACCTCTTCCTGGTTGAATGCTTCCCTCCACCATAGACATTGCTTGCACCCTGTCCTATTTCCCACTCCCCTAAGGTGGCATGTCTCCTACTAAATAACAGTTCTCATGTTAAAAGACTGTATTTTTAAATGTTATTATACCATCATGAGGCATCCAGGAAAAAAGGCGGGTTCTGGTCCTGACCCACCACCCCAATAGAGCCTTGGAAGAAGCCAGAGGAACCCCCACACCATGATGGCAGCCATTTTCAATGTCTGGACTCCACAGCTCGTCAGAGCTCCATTCAAGAGAAAAGCCTATCTCAAGCCTGGCTCGTCAGAGCCCCACCCTATAGAGAAATCAATTGCAAGCTCAGATATGTGGTCTCAGCATCTAAAGTCACTGGACTTCCGTGGAGATGGAGCTGGGGTCTCTTTCCCCCACCACTATCTCTTCCGAGAGGCCCAATGGACCTGCCCACAAACTGCTCCCAGGCTGTCTACTGTGAACCAGAAACACAGATACACGGGGCAGAGCAGCTACCAGCTTTCTGTGTTGCATGTGGCCACAAAGCTTAACTAAGCGGTACATCAGTAAATGCAATAACTGAGAGCCTACCTACTACCAAGAGTATTCTGCTCACATGGTAGAGCCTGGCAAGCTACTGTGTTATATTTGATGTGCCAAAAACAGTAACAACAACAGGCCTCATTCCCATGACCTGAACGAATGGTTGAAGCTCTTCATGTTCCTGGAGCGAGCAGATGTCATTGGGCTTCACTAGTATGTGTCAGGGACAAATGGAGATGTTACTGGCACCCACTCGAGCAAATCGATGAACAACAGGAAGACAAGTGATACAAGTAATACCACTGTGAGATATACAATTACAAAGATGTTCATGATTGGGTTTCAGTCACCCAGTGTTCCAGCTCCCATCTCTCCACCAGTCAATGGAACTTTCAGGTACAGCTATGTCAACCATGTTTACACAGGCTTGGAATTTAGTGCATGTAAGGATTGATAGAAGTGTTTGAAAATTGTAATCCAAGCCATCAATCTCATGGAGGAGCCCATATGTTTTATTTATTTATGTAAAAGATGGTATGATGAAATGCATGGCTAGTTCTCATAGAATATGAATTGGATTCTGTGCTCTGTTCCTATTAAATGAAAATATGGGTAAGTCATTATTTTTTTTCCTGGATCCATTTTCACATGTGTAAAATAAGAATAAAAATAGTTTCATGCATCACAGTGGAGAGAATCCTAGGTTTTTGATTCTGGGCTTGGGATGGAGTGTTTAAAACTTGGCATTCCAAAGGTAAGCCTGGATTTGAGCCTTGCCTCTTTCACTGACATGATACTTCATGGTATTGGATGATGCTTCAGTTTTCCTGTCTGTTTCAAATGTACCCAAAGTCACTCTGCAGGATTTTTGGCAATATCAATCAAATGTTTAAGATTTTAATATTGAACTGTCTCTTTCTTCTCTCTCTCTCTCTCTCTCTCTCTCTCTCTCTCTCTCTCTCTCTTATTTTTTGGACCATATCTGGCTTGCTTAGAGTTTGCTCCTGGCTCTGTTCTTAGAAAACACTCCTGGTGGTCCTGGGGTACTATAAGGGATTAAACCCAGGGGAGATTAAACCCAGGGGACTACATACAAGACCAGCACGTTACCTGCTGTACTATTGCCCAGCCCCTCATTTCCCTGCTTCTGTCAATCCACTGATTCCTTTTATTAAAATCTTTGTGATTACAATGAGGCCAATTTGATAATGTGTGATAATTGTTCCAGTCTCAAAGTGATTCACTTAATCATATTACATTGTCCATTTGTCATATAAGTTTTTAGAATTAGTTATAGATACCTTTGATGAGGTATCATTCAGACTAGTACAAGGGGTCAGATTCCATTGTATTGTGTTGTACAAGGTTTATTCCCATTTCTGCTTCTGTCATAAGAAAATAATCTTTTCTTTATTTTAAGTGGGTTGGTGCTTGGAAGTGCAGTGTGTTTGACTTTTTGTTTTTAGTGAAGCAAAATAGTTTTATTGTGTGTGTGTGTGTGTGTGTGTGTGTGTGTGTGTGTGTGTGTG
>JAJIBD010016678.1:0-19739 GCA_021461705.1 Cryptotis parvus | reverse complement strand
GGGCTCACAGTCCGTGCCCAGCTGAGCAGGCGGCATTGCCGGCCCTCTGATGCACCTTTGTACTAGCTCAGGGCCTGCCATCAGGGAAGCTCCATGCCTAGTGTTGGTAAAAAAGCCTAATTAATGGAATTACAGCTTTATGCATCTTCCATTTTACTTATTTACTCTTGGTTTGGGGCCACACCCAGCAGTACGAAGGGGCTATTTCTGGCCCTGCTCAACACTGACCCTTAGATGTGATCAGGGTTGGCAACCAGGTCAGCCACATACAAACAAGTGCCTGGACCCCTGTACTATCTCTGGGGCCTACACCTTCCACTTTAAATACAGGCGCTCAAAGCAGTATTTTGGCCCATGGTGGTGGGGGGGGGGTTCTGACATCCTAAGATACACTGACAGGGGCCTGGGGAACAGGTCTTGGCCCCTAAGTGCCAAATATGTAGGCTGCCATGGTGGGAGCTCTGAGAACAATTAAAGGTGAATGGAAAGCAAGGGTTTGGCGTAGCAGGTTCAACTCTGACCAGAAAGAAACAAAGCTTGGTCCTGAGTATTACTGCTAGTTAAGGTTTGACTTTTGGGGAACATGGGGTGGTTAGGGTAACACCTGCTAGGGGCTCAGAGGTGACCTCCAGCTCAGGTCTTACTGTTCCTGCGTTGCTCAGGGGAGCACGCTGTGCCAGGGATCAAACCCAGGCCTCCTGCTTGTAAAGCTGCACTTCAGCCCTTTGGATATCTCCACGGCCTGAGATTTGGAACAAGTCAGGCCAGACCAGAAAGCTGCATTGGCCAGGGGCCGGAGCGGTAGTATAGCTGGTAAGGCATTTGCCTTGCACGCAGCTGACCCAGGTTCGATCCCCAGCATCCCATATGGTCCCCAAGCACTTCCAGGAGTAATTCCTGGGCAAAGAGCCAGGAATAACCCCTGAGTGTCACTTGGTGTGTAACCCAAAAGTAGTATTTTTTTTAAAGCTGCATTGGCCAAACACGTCTGTTTATCAAAATGTGTGTAAGCCACCTTCCTGCCTATTCTGGGGTGAATCAGCAAGAAGAGGCTGGCAGATAACAAGACACCGAGCCTGTGTCAGAAAGGGACCCAAGGGCACACCGGGATCCTCCACAAACCGGGAGAGTCAACTGTCCAAAACGGAGGCCGTTATCCCGACTCAGAGCTCCCTGTCACACGCAGGCACTCAGGCTCCACCAGAGTGCTGCCCACTGAAGGCCTGAGCTAGGACACTGCCCCCAGAGCAGAGGGGTAGCAGATACCTCGAGGAGGAACCGAGTGACAGAGCGGTACTGCCCCCTCACACTTGCTGGCTTATCAGACATGCAGTACATAGATGAGGAAAGTACATGATGTGATTTTGGTCTTTTTTAGCCTAGAAAATGTTCTATCCACACTTAAGGAATGTGTCTTCTGGTGTTGGATAGAACGTTCTAGATCCAGCTGGCCTATGGTGTTACTCAGACAGAAATTGATTTTGTCAAGATATGTATGCATTGTTTCAGGAACGCATGACTCAACACGCCACACACATTTCCAGCTGCAATTTTGCCTTTTTACCTGTTTTTGTTTTGTATATTTAGATGCTCTGAATATTTATGATTTTATCTTACTGAGAAACTGAGCCCTTTACCAATTCTCGTTGTTATCTAACTACAACTATTTTGTTGTTGTTGTTGTTACTGTTTGGTTGTATTCTAATCCTTTGATCTCAGTCTATGTATGTTTAAGACTAAAGTGAATCTCCTGAAGGCAGCCTACCTTTGGGTGATGTTTTTTGGGGAGGGAACTCTTGTTTTGTTTTTGATTTAAGGGCCATCCCCGGGTGGCCAGGGAACCACGTGTGGTGCCAGAACCAAACCAGGATCAGCTGCATGCAAAGCAGGCACCTTAATCCCTGCACGCTTTTCATCTTCCAGGGTTGTTTTTGTCTACTGAGCCATTCTTGGTCTTCTTTAGATCATTTAGTACATTGTCTAAAATAATTGAGGGTCAGAGAGTGCACAAGAACTCGAAGTGCTTGTCTTGCATGTGGCCCCTCAGGCACCGCCAGGAGTGACCCCCTGAGCACAGACCCGGTAGTAATATCTGAACACTGCCGGGTGTGCCCCAAAAAAACAAAAAAAAAAATAATAATTATCGATGACTTCTTTATATTTTGCTCATTGCTTTCCCGGTTGTTTTCTAAGTGCTGTCTTATTGTTTTCCTGTTGTTTTATAGTTTGTTTTATTTGGGGCCATATCCAGTGCTTAGAAGCTACTCCCAGCTCTGTGCTGGAGGGTCAAGCCCAGCGGTCCTGCATGTGAAGAACGCACCCAAGGGGCCGGAGCGACAGCACAGTGGGTAGGGCCTTTACCTTGCACGGGCATACCTGGGTTCAATCCCCGGCATCCCATATGGTCCCCAGAGCACTGCCAGGAGTGATTCCTGAGCAAAGAGCCAGGAGTAACCTCTGAGCGCCACCGGTGACCCAAAAAGAAAAAAAATGCACCCAGCTGTTGAGCTTTTTTTCCGCCCTTATTATCGTGGATTTCTAGTGTTTCGTTGCCTTTTGGCTAAGCCATTTTTGTAATTAGTCTGGGTTTATTCCTTGTGGGTACCATGAAATTTACATAAAATACCTTAAAATAAGTTTTTGAATGGTAATTTATGTTGTTTTACTACTAACTCCAGAAGCATTTCTAAACTTCCACTTCTTTCCCTCACATTTGAGTTGACCTCAATATATGCAGTCAAGTAGCTTACATTTTTATTTGGGGGTGGGGGACTCTTTAGTAGCCTGGGGATGTTGGAGGCCACTCCTGGCAATAAGCCCCCTGGCAGTTAGAGACTGGATTTAGTGCTTGGATCAGGAGTGCTGTGCAGGCCTGCCAGTGCCAGGAGCCTCCAGGGCCACCCCTGGAAGTGGCTGGAGCGAGAACTGCACCAGTTGGTGATGGGAGGACAGTGTCAGGGATCAAACATGAGGCCTCACACATGGCATCAGCTCCAGCCTTATTTCTCCCCAGCTCTTACCATACGCCAAATAACATTAATTATGGTTAGATTTACTGTTAATTTTCAAGGGTTGGGGGCGTTAAGCCATGCCCAGCAGTGCTCGGCGTGTGCTCTGCTCTGCGTTCATGAGAGCACTCCTGGACAGGCTCAGGGGATGATACGGGGTGCTAGGATCGACCCTGGTTGGCCATGTGCAAGGCAAGGGCCGTGGACCGCTGTACTACTGCTTTGGCCCTGATTTACTATTAGCTTTTTAAGTAGGGTAGTTAATTACACATCACATCAGGGTATTTGATTCTTAGGGTTAGATGCTGCAGGGATTAAAAAGCTCACATATGGCTGTCCCAGGTTTGATCCCTGGCACTAACATGGTCTCCTGAGCACAGCTAGATAGGCCCCCAAATCAAAAAGACTCTAACCTTGACTCACCAGTTTTATTTATTGCTTTTTGGGTCACACCTGGCAATGCTCAGGGGTTACTCCTGGCTGTGCTCAGGGCACCATATGGGATGCCAGGAATCGAACCTGGGCTGCTGTGCAAAGCAAATGCCCTACCCGCTGTACTATCGCTACAGTGATAAATCAATCTAATTATTTTATTAATTAGAAGTCAAACTTAATAGGATGTTTACCAATTAGTTTTAATTCCAAAGTACTTTTTTTTTCTTTTTGGGTCACACCCGGCAATGCTCAAGGGTTACTCCTGGCTCTGCACTCAGGAATTACGCCTGGCGGTGCTTCGGGGACCATACGGGATGCCGAGAATCGAACCCAGGCCGGCACAGGCCGGCCGGTGCAAGTCAAACGCCCTACCCGCTGGACCATCGCTCCAGCTCCTGCTAACTTTTCTTATGCAGAACAAACTCTGGTGATTTATTTCCTCAGCTTTCCAACTAGGAGTTTCCCGCTTTTGTCTGTCTCAGTGCACCCATGAGAATCCCAGCACCATCACTCTCAGAATTACCTTCCCCTCCTCCTTGCCCTGTGCTGTTTTGTTTGCTGTGGTTCCTTTTATTTTTTTCTTTGGCCACAACTAGCCTATCAGTGCTCAGGTCAGTCCCGTGTGCCAGGGATTGAATCCGGGCCTGCCATGTGCAAGGCCTTACCTCCCTCCTGCCTGCCCCGCACGGTCTCTCTGGCCCCTGCTGCAGTTCCTGTAGTCGTTGAGTGAAACCATCCAGCAATTATCTTTAGTGTCCTGAAATTTTCACTGCAGGTGCCAAGGCCAGAGCTACATGGAAGACAGGTGCCAGCACCTCTCTTGCCCTGTTCAGGGGAGTCTTTTCTTAGTTTCTGAAGCACATTCCATTGACGGGTTACCTTCCCCCCCCCCCCATACTTGGATTAATTATTCCCTTCTATGTACTAAAAAGTTTAAACCCGCCAAGTCTTATAGAAGCCCCTGGTATAAGGCCTTTCACTTTGCCCCTTTGCAAATTATTTTTAACTTCTGAGTATTTTTAGGGGTTTATTGGGGAATGGGAGAATGTGGTGCTGGGGATGGATGGACATAGGGTGCTAAGGAGCCAACTGAAGTCAGCAGTCCTCTCTGGGTGGACAGTTCTGATACCTGTACAGTTCTTCTACCTCATGAAACTTGTCCGTATTTCTCCCCAGCCATTACCACTTTATTTTTTGTGGTACTGGGGATTAAAGCTCTTTCTAAGTCCATGGAGCTTCACATCCTGGAAGCAGTCTTTACAGGTTCCTTTCCACAGAGATGTGTTCTAATCTAAGCTCAGTTTGCATTTCTGGATATGCCTGCTGGGAATGCTCTTATGCAGGTAGGATTGCTCTTGGGGGTCTGTTTTCAGGCAAGGCCACCAAGTTTGGTTAGGGGACAGTCAATCATCAAATTCCCTATCAATTTCCTTGTGCCTCTGTGGGGCAGGACCAGGTATAGCTCCAAGAAGTGGGAAATACAGGCTCGAGGTTAGCCTTCTGCTTTAACTGGGGAGAAGAAAGGAGGGTGTTGGAATACTTAAGGGTAATTCCTACTGGTACCTAGGGACCAGATCAAACAGGGCGCGGTGGCCGTTCAAGGGAAGCACCTGACTTAGCCTGTACTGTCTCTCTGGCAGACCTTCTGTATTGCTGCCTGTCCTGGCTAGGGAGTAGAGGACGGATGGCATTTGATTAGATGCAGCTGCTACTTTTAACCTTCAGCTGTGTTCTAGCTTGGTCTCTTCTGTTACAGGAGGGTGCTTCAGCTTCACCCTCATTTTTTAGCATTTTCTGCATGGTGTCTAGTCCACAGGCACTCACTACTTCTTGGGCATGGGGGAGAGGGGGAATGTCAGGCTTTGGCACCATGTCATGCCATATTTAATAAGCCTAACCTTATTAGGCTTTTACCACACTGAAATGTGCACTGAAAACATTTTTTAAGGCCTGATTAATCAGGACAGGTTTCTACTTAATAGGTTGTGAACAAAAGTTGGTCCCTTCCAGTGTAGTTCACCCTTTTGTTCTTTCCCTCGCCAAATATACAAATACTCTTTGCGCAAAGCCTCCTCTGCCAGCGCCTATTCTGCTACCTAGAAAGCCCTTCCTGCCTTGGCAAACTTCACTGGCCAGCCAAGTATCAGCTGTGTAAAGCCTTGCCCAGCTACAATTATCTGTGCATCTTTATCATGTCATCTGCCCCTTGTTCTCAGGTAGCTCTCAATGCTTATTCTACATCTTACTTTCACCTGCACTCGACACCAGGAACAAAAACTCATTTGAGTCTTCGCTCTGACAGTATTTTGCTGGTGTTACAAGAAAGCAACATTCAACATTCTGTCCCCTGAAATGAGAAATGGAAGCCGTGATGAATTTCCCAGTTGCTCAGAAAATACTATACCCATAGCTTTTGACTTCCCAGTACAAATCGTAAAACCTCCCCCCCCTCCCTGTCTGACCCCACCAGCTACCAGGTAAGGAAACACCTGTCCCAGCTTCTGCGCCTGAAGGAGTTTGGTGCCAGAGAGGCGGACAGACGGAAGAGAGAGTGCACGGCACTGCTTCTCCAGGTTTGGAGGAGGGAACTGGAACTCAAAGTGCCTAAGACCACTGCGGCCAGCAGGACCACGAAGAGTCCACCCAAGAGCGGCTTGGGCACCAAGCCTACGAGACAATCAGTACTCAAGCAGATCTATGGTAACTGTCCTTCGGTGCATTTGGTTCTTTGTAAGAAATACAGAGTGTCACAACAGAACACAGAATCTCAAGTGGGATTTACATAGGACAGTTCTTCATTCAGGAATTGACCATACTTCCAGGCACCAAACATGTTCTCCGTATATTTAGTACCTTCGTTCCAGCAATTCTGGGTCAGCATCAGTCTCATACGGCACACTGACACCTCAAGCTAGAATGAATGCCTCGAGTTAGATTTTCTACGGAGCTTAGACTGAAGCTGACTGCACCCCTCCAGATCATTCCGTGGGAAACTTGTTTGGAACTCCAGGGAGAGGCAGACCCTGACGGCCTCACTCTTTGGCCTTCCAGAGGCTATTAGTACGGGTGCCCATCTGTGGCACTGCCCCCAGACCTCAGCACTATAGTAAATGCTTGTTCAGCAGATGAACTGCTATAAATTGAAACATTTCTCACCCCTGGAAAAGAGCCCATCCAAATAAACTCAGCAAAGAACAAGTCTGGCTCAGTCCCCAACAGTAAAGACGTTGAGCCAGGGCATGTTTAGAAACAGACAATAGCTTGGGCAGCCAAATCGCAGGATCTTAGCCTGGACCTACATGACATTTCAACACCGTCTGTAATTTATCTTGGCAGACACCCGCAAACACAAACTTCTACTTTGATAAGGAATTCAGAATTTGTTAGGCCACAATGTCACTGATCAGAGAGGTAACTAGTGTTGGTTAATTTCAGGTTGCTCTAAAGAAGGGAAAAGTACTTCATCCCCCAAGATCTTCAAAATCGCATTCTGTGCTGCATCTCAACTCAGGTAAGGCAGTCACTGCGTGGGCAAAGCACCCTGGGGAGACCATGTGGGGAAGCAGTTTTCTTTTTCATTTTATCCCCAAACATGCGAGGAATTAGAAGTTATGGCAAGGGGTCGGTCTCCAAAGGCAACTTGCTTTCAGGTATGCATGTCTTATTCATGCCGTCATGGAATTATTACTGAACTCAATACCTGTTCCTCAAGAGACTAATTTTCACAACCACAAGATATTAACATAAACTCCAGAAGTAATAAATGGCAACTGTTGACCCATTTTTACATAGTTAATTCACGTAGAATGAAAATACTGCTTTCTTTAAACTTGATTTCCCCCCCCTGCTTTCTGGGTCACACCCAGCAATGTTCAGGGGTTACTCCTGGCTCTATACTCAAAAATTACTCGTGGCGGTGCTCAGGGACCATATAGGGTGCCAGGGATCAAACCCGGGTTAGCTGTGTGCAAGGCAAACCACCTACCTGCTGGACTATCACTCCGGCCCAAACTTGGGATTTCTTATTCCATTTTGATTTCACCATAAGATTCATGTGTGGGGGCCAGAGAGATATTACAGCAGAACACTTGCCGTGCACTCAGCTGACTGGGGTTCTATTCCAACATCCCATTTGGTTCCCTGAAGCTGCCAGGAGTGATCCCTGAGCATCAATGCCTAAAAGCCAAAAATAAAAAGATTGATTCATCTGTTTGCCAGACAGTAGTCTCTAAACCACAAATCCTGGCTTTTGCCGGTGAAGGACCCGAACCCTGTGCCCATGAGGCGTTTACTGGAGCACGTGGTGCAGTTCCAGCAGTGTGCACTCGCCCATCCAGGCGCCCAGGGAAATTGAGCTCAGCTGCAGCTCTAATGTCTAACTCAGAGCCCCTTCCTTCACATCAGCATTAAGTTTGGGTGATAAGTTCAATGCTGTCAGCGCTAATGCCAAGTCCAGTGTTTCTCATGGGTGGCTATGGCAACACGCTCCCCCCCCGTCTCTGATCCACAGTGAACCCGCAAGCAGAGTGCAGCTGGGAAGGTGAACAATGACTGTCAGCATGAACTTTAACATTCATTTCGTTTTTGATAGGAAGAGATACCTGGCAGAGCAGGCCAGAGTAATTACTGCCAAAGCTTTAGAGCTGGGAATCTTATGTCACATAGGCAGACTATCAGAGAAGGGAGGAGGAGCAGTGAAAATGATGGGCCCTAATTCCTAGGGAAGTGTGTGGGCTTTATAAAAAAGTTTTCATCATAACATACTTGAGTAATTAGAGTGGTTTTAAAAACAAACGTTGGATGTAACTACCATAAGTAGCATATTATAATCAAATGTTATAAATTAAAGCTTTTTTTTTTTCATTTTGTCTCTGAACAAAATTTTAGGACAAAATCAGAAAACTGAAAGTAAAGCTATCAAAAGATTTTTTGTGTTGTTGCAAAGGATTCTGTTAAAACAAGATGCCATCCAAAATAAATCACGAATTCTGTTTCTGGATGACACCCAGCAGTGCTCAGGCTCGCTCCTGACTCTGCACTTAGGGACCCAGGCCTGCCATGTGCAGGGCAAGCACCCTACTGTCTGTACTATCGCTGCAGTCCCAGGTCGTGGCTTCTTAAAATCTTTTTAAACAAAGAAAAGCCAGGTTGTTCCATGGATAGGTGACTGAGTGGCTTAAAAATGGAGAACAGAAGTAGATTTCTTCCTAACCCTAAAGTGTAAGGGAAACACAAGCTTGTTAGACCTACCAACACACGTGAAGCATTAACCAGACTGGACAGACTTGTTATAGTTAACTAATTGTATAGCAATCATATCTAGGGGCCGGAGAGAGTTCAGTGGGGAAGGCATTTGCCTTGCACATGGCCAACCCAGGTTCGATCCCTGGCACCCCATATGGTCCCCAAGCAACACCATGAGTGTTGGTGAGTACAGAGCCAGGAGTAAGCCCTGAGCATCACCATGTGTAATCCAAAAAGTTGAAAAAAAAAAAGTCTATAAATAATTCTCATGAAATGGGTACAACTTAGACATAATTTCTGTAATACAGAATCAGCTGCCAAATTGGAACCTAAAGGGAACATTGATTTACTGTGAAAAGGAACGTTCATTTGTTGCTTTGAGAATTCTAATAGCCTGATTTTTTTGCTCATTATTTTCAACTTTAGGAATCTGGAATTTGTAGAAGTGCAAATATTTGAGTAAAGATTGTTGTTCCCAATTTCAAATTGAAGAGACTCCTGGGCCAGAGCAATAGCCCAGCAGGTGGGGTGTTTGCCTCGCGCGGCTGGCCTGGGTTCAATCCCGGCATCCCATATGGCCCCGAGCACCGCCAGAAGTAATTCCTGCGTGGAGAGCCAGGAGAAACCCCTGAGCATCGCCGGTGTGACCCAAAAAAGCCAAAAAAAAAAAAAAAAAAAAGAAAAGAAATCCTCAGTTTAAGTGTTTCTCTTTAAAAGAGGGAAGCAAAAAGGAAGGCGAATACGACCAAGTATCAGGCTTCTTGTAGTATTTCTGGGGCAGCTAAGCAGCCCCTGTCCCCTGCAGTTTTGTATGGTCACCCCTACAAGCCACCTTGTTGCAGAATAGCAACACAGTACCAGTTAACAGCACAGATGATAATAAATCGAAATTTGGGCCTTTATCCCCTAAAAAATAAAGGGTTTTTGCTTATCATGTAAATCAGGTGACTATGTTTTTTAAAAAAGAAAGGAAAGAAGAGAATGACTACAACAAATGGAATAACCAAAACTCAGGTAATTAATGGTAACGGTAACTAGTAACTGCAAAATTTCACATCCCCTATAATGGGGCATGTAAATGACAATTCAAGACAATAAAGGAAGCCAAAACATTCTAGAGCTCCAAAACAGCACCCCATTAAGAACTTTTTAGTGAACAGGGGCTGGAGCAGCACAGGGGTAGGGCGTTTGCCTTGCACACAGCCAATCCGGGTTCGATTCCCCAGCATCCCATATGGTGCCCTAGCACCACCAGGAGTACCCTGAGCATGGCCAGGTTATGACCCAAAAAGCAAAAAAAAAAAAAAAAAAAAAAAAAAAAAAAAAAAAAAACAACCTTTTACTGAACAGTGTTTAAATAAAAATGCAAACCACCTTAAAATCCAGGAAGGATAAGCTTTTAACTTTTATTTTCGTTTTTTGGGGTCACACCCAGCGATCCTCAGGTTACTCCTGGTTCTTGCGCCTCTGCTCCACGTGAGTCAGGAGCACTGCCCAGCACTGGGGGGGCAGGCCCTTAGCCACACGGGGGCACAGGACTGCCTCATTGCCAACCGAGCTGCATTTTATCACTTTCTCAATGGTATCAAACCCCGATAATGTCATTTCAAATCATAAAAAGATCTAAACAATTCATATCCTTATCTGTCAGCCACCCCTGAAATGTACTTTCAAGCTAATGTATTTTGTGGAACAAATCCTCTGGTACCTGGGGAGTGAAAGGATTTATGGAAGTTGTCTTGTGTTGTAGATGACTGAAGGGTATACCTCTAGTGCCAGTTCTTCAGGCAGACTAAAGAAACAGTTTCCAACTTGCTTGCCCTTCCTTGAGGGAAGGAAGTCTTGAGAGAAGACAGTCGCCTGTCTGTGAGGTGTGACGGAAAATGAGACGCGGTTATCGGTCTCTACAGAAACTGACGGTTGCCTTATTTAGCACCAACAGTAGCCTGAATCTACCTTTTTCTGTCACCAATGAACAACTCCTTTGGCATTAAAATAACTACAGTATCTCTGATTTTTTCAGTGAGCAACTTGCAATGTATACATCTACTTGACAACAATGGAAAGTCAAAGAATTTTTCCTATAACCTGCAATCAGCTACTCGGTCAAAAAAACAAAGCAAAGGCACTACTGCCCACGGAGGAAGACTATGTCCGGGAGAGCTAGAATAGCCAGTGCACAGTTCTAATCACCCATTAAATCTTTGAAACCTGATACTATCTGAGTATGTATCTTACTAAGCTGGAATGTCAGACTGTTTTCTCTTCTTACACAGCACTGTTTTGTAAAGTACTAAGCTGAAAAGTCATAGGTAGACAATGCCTGTGAAATATGCCTGTCGGCCTCCACCTGGGTCAGTACCTAGAAGAAAATGTATTTAACATTTAAATGTATTTAACGTCCACATTAAATTAAGATGAGCATGAAGGGGGCTGTTGGGTAGGATATCAGCCAACTGGTGCAGGCCCTCGCACAAATCAACAAGATGCCAAGGAGCCTGTCTGACAGCAACTGTTTTTCACGACTTTCTGGGACTTAATACAATTGACTTCATTACAGATAGTACACATAGTCATTCTAACATCAGCCTTGGGGCCGCAGTGGTAACACAGCGGGTAAGGAACACAGCACCTTACAGGCGGCCAACCCGGGTTCAATCCCCAGCATCCCATATGGTCCCCCGAAAACCACCAGGAGTAATTCCTGAGTGAAGAGCCAGGAGTAACCCTGAGCATTGCTGGGTGTGACCCCCTCCCAGAAAAGAGAGAAAAATAATCAGCCTTGAATCTCAGGCCACAACAATGTGCAGAAATTTTTAAGACCGCTGGTCCACTATTAGTTCATTACAGTTGACTGTTCTCTTGCTGCCTCTGAAGCCAGTTTGCTGCTCACATGCGCTCCAGAAATACCCTCTCACTGCTGAGCGGCAGCACTGTAGCCAAGGAAGCAGGAAAGCGGTCAAAAGTTTAATTTATAGACCACACTTTCCCTGCACAAGGTACCAACTCAGGCCTTCATATCTATTTATATTTTCTCCCCAACCTTCAGAAGTGAGCAAGCGCGGCAAAATGCCATTAACCACTGGTAGGGGAAACTGCTACCTATACACCAAAATATGACTTTTAATAAAATTCAGTGACTCTGGGCTTTTTCTTAAGGGCAAAGCTGCTATAGAAATGTAGACAGTCATAAAGAGTGATGTTACTTGGCTTTTTTTTTTTTTTTGGGTGGGGGACCACACCCAGCAATGCTCAGAAATTCCTTCTGACAGTGCTCCAGGGACCAATGGGAAGATGGAGATCAAACCTAGGTTGGCCATGTGCAATGCAAACACCCTACCTGCTGTACTATTGTTCCAGTCCCCAGTGACGTTTCTTGGCTCCCCAATTTCTAAGATTACCTCTATTTTTCTCTTAAATGTACTGCTACCCAGTCCTAACATTGAGAAAAGAAAACTGTTAAAACTTAAGCCACCCTAATTTTTATTAAAGTTTGTTATATTTTCATAGTTCCAATGTTTCTACTTATAATCTTGAAGCATCAAATCACCATATATAGTAATGTTTTAAGGACCATTATGAACCATTAGTAGAAAATTATTTTAAAGTTACATAGTTCAGACTAAGCACCATTAAAGTATGAAAATACAAAACCATGCCTTATCTTAAAATCCTACTTATTTATTTATTTATTCATTCATTTATTTATTTATTTGGGGGTCTTTTTGGAGTCATACCAGGTAAAATTCCTGGCTCTTCAATCAGGAATTACTCCTGGTGGTGCTTGGGGGACTATATAGGATGCCAGGAATCGAGCCTGGCTCATTGGTGTGAAAGGCAAACACCCTAACTGCTGTACTATTGCTCTGGGCACTTACCTTGAAATAAAAGGACATAAAAAGTTGCATCAACAGAACTCCATGATGCAAAATTAAATGTAATATACACAAACACTACCAAGAAAGCCAAGCAACTGGGAAACTGCCTCACGACCAGATCAACAGAGCAAAACCGGTTCGAGGCCCAAGTAGGTGGCTCCCAGAAGCGGAATCACTGGGAATTCGTCAGATGGAGTCAGGGTTCGGCCATTCCCTCTCCATTTCGTCGAGCCTGGTGGCCCCGCCCAGGAGCTGCCGGGGGCCATCGGCCATAACATGAAGCGGCTGGGGAGGCTGGAGCTCGCGCCACCGGCCCAGCTGAAGAGGGGAACCCCAGGAGGGCAGACGGGTTTTGGGGTGGGCCCGTCGCCTCTGGGGGGGGTCCCGGAAGCAGCCGGATGAGACTTCGCCCCATCACACTAGCCACCATTTTCGCTGTCCGGACGCTGGGAAACTGCCTCACGACCAGATCAACAGAGCAAAACCAGTTCGAGCCCAGTATGCGCTGCGGCCACGCGGTCCATTAAAATAGTGGAAACAGTAATGTCTTTTAATGCATTGAATTCCACGAAGAGCAAGAAAGTTTGGCGGGAGGGAGAGATAAAGAGGAGAGAAATGACATACAGAACCCACCAAGTAGTTGAGATGTGGGGGGGGAGGGAGGTGGGGACATTGGTGATGGGAGATGGGTTTGGGTGGAGGGATGGGTTTTGGAACACTGTGGAACCAAAACTCTACATGAGCATCTTTCAATTGTATGTCTAAAATGGTGTAACAATATTTGGGGGAGGAAAAATAATAAAATAAAATAGGAAAAAAAAAATTAAAAAAAAAAAAAAAAAAAGAAAGAAAGCCAAGCAAAACAAAGCGCACCAGTTGTTAACTGTCTGAAAAAGGTTTGCTGGATGGGAACATAAAAAATTCTGCAAGAATGATACCATCTGTACAAGATACCATTGTATTTTGTACACACTAACTTCTGTGAAAAGCAAACTATATTATCACCTGTAACCACGCTATCTCGGGCTGGTCCAGGAAGCCCCTATGTACATCAGTGGGAATTCCCAAGCATTATTTTCTTCAGTGCAAAGGAAGGTTGGTAAACAACTTCTTTAAAAGTTCGGTTTTAATGACAAACAGTTACTACAGTCTTTCCAAAATTCTGTATGAATAAAACAATTTCAAGCACAAGACAGCATGGTGACTCTTCAATACACTGTACTCAATGCACTGGGCCCTCGCGGATGACCGGTGATATACATGCTGAAGCAGAAATGCAGGTCTGTGAGCCACTGCTCCTGTACACCTCCACTCCTCAGAGTCTGTGGAGAAACAAAAGGGAATTAAGAAGCATTTAGTGGTGGGCTGGAGCAAGAATACAGCAGAGGGGTGCTTGTCTTGTGTACAAACATGGTCGACTCCAGTATCCAAAAGGGTCCCGTGGAGCACCACCAGGGATCACACGGACAAGAGTAAGCTCTGAGCACTACCAGGTGTGGCCCAGAAACAAATTGGTAAAATGGAATTGTTATTCATGTGACAGTATTTTTTCCCCCCAAATTAAAAGAGAAACTTGACATTTTTTTTTTTTTGTGTAATGTACAAAGGATCACAGAACTACCAAATGCTTGAATCAGAAGATGTTCTAATCTTACCAGGATGTCTTAATTTATGTATGGCTCAACTCCTAGTTGAGCCACGTAACCCAAGAGCTGTCAGGGTTTGCTGGTATCCACCATGAAATTAGTAAAAATGCAAGACATATTGCTAATGTTTTGCCTCCTAATCTCTGCAGCTTTCTGGGTCAGTCTTTAGTTGTTTGTTTTTTGTGGAAGAAAATTTCTCATTTTAGTTTAGGGGCGAAAGGCCAAGAATATAAGTAAAGGAGATCATGTGCCATTGCCTGGAAATGCACTTGTGCATGAAGCAGAGAGTTATGGCCACTGTGCTGTTTCACAAGTGAGAGCATCTTCTGTGTCCTGTGGACGAGAAGACAGGAACTCAGACATTTCTAACGGTTTTCCCATCTATGGGAAATCTTGGAAAGGGGCATTTATTAATTATACCACAGTGGGAATTCTTGGCCATATCCCAAGTACTACTGGTTTCTTGTCTGGTCTGTTCCTTCCTGTGTATGCCAGAAATTAACAATCTCTAGACCAGGGTTTCCCAAAGTGAGCAGAGTGCGCCTGAGGGGTGATGGAATAACCCAGGGGCGCTGTTTGTTAAAAAAATATCCTCTAAGAGGATGCAGAGTAATTTTCCCCTGAAAATGGGGTGATAGACCAACCAAGTTGGGAAGCTCTGCCCTAGTCTATAGGGAATCCTACAACCTCACAATCCTTATACTACAATCAACAGAATAATTCTGCGGTGCTGAATAACAATTTTTATTCATCTCTAATAGGTAAGCTGATTCCTTAATTGCAAAATAATCTATTTTCTATATTTATTGTCTATAAAATTTTTTTTTTTTTTTTTTGGGTCCACCCGCGATGCTCGGGGTTTCTCCTGGCTCTGCACTCAGGATTACTCCTGGCGGTGCTCGGGGGGACCATATGGGATGCCGGGGATTGACCTGGCCGGCATGAGCCGGGGCGTGCAGCGCCCCGCTGGGCGTCGCCGGCCCTATAATTTATTTTATAAATAAATAAAATTATTTATTCCTGGCTAAATAATTTCCTCAATGACAGCAACAATTTGTTGAACACTGAATTCTCTCCCTTCCTCTCCCCACCTCTTCTCTCCCTCCCCTTCCCCTCTACTCTCCCTCTCCCCTTCTCTCCCTTTCTCCCCTCCCCCTCCTCTCTCCCCTCCACCTCCCCCTCCCCCACCCTCTCTGGAAGCCAAGCCTGGGGAGACTTACAGAATCCAGATATTAGTACTCTGGTGTTTATTCCCTTTCTAACTCAGTGCCTGCCACTCGAGTTCAGTTTGAAAACTTTAAGGCTTTGCTACTAATATAATGATCAAAGTCTTTCTTCTAACGAGTAGCAGGGGAAGATAAAGAGAATCACTGGCTCAAGGAGCAAGTTAGCTGGACTCCCATACTGCAACCGTGTGTCTACTCTGGTGCAAGCAGTATCAAAACCTTTGTTCCATCCACCTTACCGTGATATTCTTAACGATCTGCTGGACCAAGATGGCGTTGGCCAACATGTGCGGCCTGAGGGGCGCGTGCTGCAGCAGCAGGCGGAGCAGCTGGCCCACAACTGGCAGCTCCTCGGGCCCAGCTCTATTCACCCGCAAGCTCTGTAGCATCAGCCTGAGGACTCGAGGCAGGAGAGCCAGGATGGAGATACAGACACCCCACAGCTTGTCCCTACAATATTGGAGACAGAAATGAGTCAGTGAGCTGCCATAAACCAAGAGCATCATTTCACGTACTTCCCCAGAATGAAAATATGCTTTGAAGAAACATTACCTTCTGACAAAACCTCACAATCCAAAACCAGTAAAAACTTGGCTTCAGTAAAACTAAGTAAATCCAGTGGAAACGAGCTGTTCCCACTCTCACGGGTTTCAGGAAGCCTAGGAAGCAGCCCATTCCCATGATCAATATCCCTGAAGCCTTAATTATATGTAACAGAATTAGCTAGGGAACAATGATCTACTAACCTATACCGGTTCTCTACTGCAGCACGTTTCTCAGCTATTATATACAGTATCAAGGAGTAAGAACACTACATTCCACTAGTATAAGAACTTCCTGAAACTCCAAGCCACTGACCAAGATTCTGTTTAAGAACAGTGCTGACTGTAGAGAAACATGTCCTAACACAAAATGAAAAGGGATTTCAGGAAGTAATGATCTGGTTACATGACCTGGTCATGAAAAGCTAAAAATGCCAACTCCAAATTTCAGCAAACCTCTTTCTTGGCTATCTTTATAGAAAAAAAACAAAATACTTTTTTTTTTTTCTTTTTGGGTCACACCCAGCGATGCTCAGGGGTTTCTCCTGGCTCTGCACTCAGGAATTACTCCTGGCACTGCTCGGGGGGACCATATGGGATGCCGGGATCGAACCCAGGCCGGCACAGGTCGGCCACGCGCAAGGCAAACGCCCTACCCGCTGGGCTATCTCTCGGCCCACAAAATACTTTTGATAGAATATATCAAACGAATGCAGAGCTAATCTAACCGAAAGGCAATATCCTTTTAAGAGAGGTAGGTAGTTTCTATACAGGAGTGTATCATACACCCAGTTCCAAACTTTACCTCTGAATCTAGAAGAAAGTCCTTTCATCAAACGACCAAGCTCCCCAACTCCACAAACAGTAACTGCATCACAGGTGGATGCTGCATCTATTTTAAGCCAGAGATTCTTTCACTAAAAGGAGTTCAACCTGCCGTTTTCAGCCATGGTAGACTAGCAACATGGAGAACAGAGCCAGATTGAAGACTACTAACAATAATACAAAGACTAAAAATAAAGCCTACATAATCTGAAAAGAAAAACTCCTGCTGGATTTCTAATTCCTATTCCCACAATTCTAAGCCCTTTGGTTGTATAAGCTTACTTCAAAATTAGTGCAACATATAAAATTTTGATACTGTGAGAATTTCAAATTGGTTAAAATTATGTTAAAGGGCTCACAAATTCTCCCTAATAGTATGACATCTTACTATGTACTACTATAGTTTAAGACATATTTAGAATTCTACCTTGACACACTGAAAAAAACTTTCTGGCCAAAGAAATAAAGACATCATAGTTATCAGAAAAGATAGAAGCAACTCAAACAGACATTCTCTAAAGTCATATATAGAGTAAGACTTATTCAAAAAATATTTAAAAGATGAAACTGGGACCAAAAGTTGCGATGTCAGCTCAATATTAAGCAAAGGTTCTAAAATTTTTAACTATATACCACTCTGGGATCGGAGCACTAGTACAGCAGGTAGGGTATTTATTTGCCTTTCACACGGCCAACCTGGGTTTGATTCCTGGCTTTTATACAGTCCCCCGAGCACTGCCAGGACTAATTCCTGAGTGCAGAGCCAGGAGGAACCCCTGAGCATCACCATGTGTGACCCAATCCCCACACCTCCAAATTACATACCACCTCATAAGTGGAAGCTCTGGGCTTGTTTTCTGGGTCCACAGGTCCCCCAGCATAGTAGGTATGGCCCCTGCAGCTATAAAACAACAACCAAACTCCATTTGTTTGGCTAAATCTGTAGGTTTATATTCTGGACAGATGATATTTCAACTATGCCCTTCTACTCCAAATACAAGGAAAGGCCAATCAAATTTACTTTTACTTGTTTTGGGCCACTCTCAGTGGCACTCAGGGGCCACTCCCGCCTCTATCTATGCTCAGGGGCCCATACGTGTGCTCTGCTCACACTGTGTCAGCCCCCAATGAAATGCTTTTTCTGATTTTGTGCAATAGTTTGGGAGTGATATCCCATGTGGTGCTGGGGATTACACCGGGGCCACCTACAATGCAAGGCAAGGTAAATGTCTTACCCCTTATACTATCTTTCCAGTTCCCTGATAAAATACTTTTTAAAAGGGTATTTTAAAAATACCACGCAAGGACCATGAAGAAAATGCAATCAACTGAACCGCAGGAGCCCTGAGTTCGATCCCCAGCACCACAGCGGTGTCCCTCCCTCTCCCCTGCCCCTTACCAAGCACTCTAAGAGCAACCCTGACATAGGAGGGGGGTGCCCTCCGCCCTCAAACAAACTCACAGCCAAGCTCAAAAGACAAAATGGGTAGAAACCCGTAAATGTCAACTGATGGATACAAAACTGGATGTGGGGTTTTAGAGCTCTTTTTAATATCCAATGGTACTGGAAGTTGAGCCTTTGCACTTGGAAGTCTGTTTTCCAAGTCAAGGAATTAGAAGCCAACTAGAAGTTAGATCCAGTTCCCTGCATACAGCTTTAGGTCAGGAAAATGTGAATGTGAAACTGTGCAGTATAGTATGTCCACAAATAACCTTAGATCTCTCAGGATGTAGTCAGAAGATACCTAACACAATACACTAGTGATTTTTCGATACACTGAAAGACAATCCAGAGCTCACCCCCTCCCCCTGCAAAAAAAAAAAAAATGGGGGGATTCTGGTGGGTGGGGGAAGGAACTAGAAGAGGACAGAAACACAGTAATACAAAGTAATCAGCAACCAGCAAGAATGACAAAGAACCAAGTGAAAATCGAAAGTAGAGAAGCAATGATGAAATTAAATCTCAACACTGCTAAAAGAAAAAGCAAAGCAGCAGTTAAGAGACCACAGAGTACAGTGTTGAAGTCTCCCTACGTGCAAGAGGATTTCTGAAAGAATAAAAACAAATGGAGAAGTGCGAGAAACAACTAAGCGGGTTTCCAATCTGAACAAAAGCACTTAGTCACTAGAAAAAGCAAGTATACTAAGTCTCAAGTAGGGTTGAGAAACCCACAAGCATGAAGTCTAAGAAAACTCTAAGAAACCCACACCATAAAGTCAAGACCATCCTAATTTGCACCAGGGGAAAGATAACAAAAGTTTCAAGATACAGTGGCTATATATTTCTGAACCTGAATCAGTCAACCCTTATTCCCAGCCAGGAGATTGTTAAGTCAAGACTCCCCGAAACTTACTGGCACTCTCATCTATACAACCTTAAAAAAACGATCTAGTTGGAATAGTACCCAAAGATCTGGCTGTCAATAGTTACTTTCCACCAATTAACATCCTGAGAAGCTCGGAGTTCAGTACCAACATCCATTCCACTATCCAATATCCACTATTCACATTCCACTTTTATTTTAAATAAAAGTTTTGGTATTGCTTTGGGGGTACAACCTGGCAGTGTTCAGGATACACTATGGAGTGGGGTTTCAGACCTGAGGCTCCAGGGTGCAAAGCAATCCTTTCAAAAGTGCTTCCCAGACAAGTAATAGTCTGACCGGGACAGTCGGATCCATTTATTTTCCTAGGCTTTCTTACTACCTATCACTGCTTTCTTTTACTACCACTGCTGCGCAGCTGTGGCAAATATCTTATGAGCCAAAAGCCCTAAAAATATTTACTCTTTAGGGACCAGAGCACAATAGTACAACAGGTAGTGCATTTGACTGCACGTGGGCCAACCCAGGCTTGATCCCCAATACCTCATATGGTACCTCGAGCACTGCCAGGAGTAATTCCTGAGTGCAAAGTCAAGAGAAAACACTGAGGG
>JAJIBD010016677.1:0-12670 GCA_021461705.1 Cryptotis parvus | reverse complement strand
CTCTCTTTCTCTTTTCCTTCCCCTCAGACTATGGGAATTACAGAACGTACATTAAAGGGTTGTCATGTGTATCTTTTTGCCTCTATTTAATGCTCAGTTCTAGGTTGGCATTAGTACCCTCAACAATTGTCAGCACACTGTTCCATTTCTGTCTTACCTAGCCTCTGAATCCCACACGTTTGTGATAATTTCCACCTTCAGACTGTATATTCTTTTAAGGTCCAAAATCCATCAGAATAATTCACTTTGGCATTACCTTTAGAATCAGAGACACGTCGGTTCGCTTGGAGGTGTAGTGGCATGTCTCTTTGAACTAGAAGAACTGATTACATTATGGTTGATCCAACGTGACCAAGTACTCTTGAAATATCTACATGTATATCCCTTGTGGGGACCCGAGGGAGCAGGAAGAATATCAATATTCATGATAAAAATATTTATGCCATATAAAATTATGAAAGAAATCAAATTCTGTCCAAGCTCCCAGTGTGTCTGTTCCAGAGATTTCATAAAGGCAGGAAGTAGCTCTTCATATAAGTTAAATTTAGCTGGAGCCTAAGTCTCATTAGAGTGTGTAACAACACTCAGGCACCAGTCCCGCATTGGTGAAAATTCCCAAGCTTCTGGATTCTCCGGTTTTGAAGAATCTATTGTGAGCAGTTTAAACACTCCCTTTCCAAGCACAATTCGCTTCCATATTTAGTTCAGTCCTCCCCAAGATTAATGTTCCTGTTGTGTGTTTTTTTTTTTGCTTTTATAAAAGTATGCTCTTCTTTTTTAAACACTTTTAAATGCCATATATGCTGTTTCTTAAACCATTGAGTTTGGGGCTCTGCTTTGTTTTGGGTCAGTCTGTGATGGAGTATAATCTTTCCTGAGGCCAAGGATCCCACCGTTTTGGGTTCACATTAACTCTTCCTGAGGATGTATGAACTAGTCAACACTATAGACTCCTCTTTGTGTAGCGGCTTTTGATGCTGAGCTCCCATCTATCCACATCTATGCTGTTCGAACAGCCTGGGATTATGAGTAACACTTCCTAGATTTTTCACTTCCCATTGTCCTGGGAATATGAATAATACTTCCTAGATTTCTGACCTGTGAAGTACAGTGATACTGGAATTGTGTGGCAATATGATAGAGAATTTAAATATATAATTCAAGAACTTTATGAAATCAGCTCAACATTCTACCAGATGATTTTTTTTCTCAGTGGAGATAGATTATAAGATGTATCTTATAGACTAAAGATGATCTTGGGGTTGAAAGCAAGTTTTGACTGTTTCAAAGATTTCATTTGTGAACAATTAATGGCTGCTCCTTTTAGAATAGCTACTATGCCCCAGACATTTTGTTGGAATTTTGCCCATGCTAATTTTCAGGTACCTGCAAAAGCAGGTTTTGTGAGTTTTATTTTTCTTTTTTTGCAGACAAAGAAACTATAATTCTCCAACTGGCTCTTCCAAAATCATACATTCATCCTAACTTGTATCTGTGCTATATTGCTTTAACTTCTTGGGAGTTGTGCAGTACCGGATTCCCACCTACACACAAGCATGTGCACACACACATTAATAAATGAATTGGTTTTGCTTGAGTGGCTTTCAACCAGAAGCAATTTCTGTACTCCCTCAGGACATTTGGCAATATCTCAATGCAGTTTTGGTTGTCATAGCTTAGATGACAATGCTGCTGGCATCTAGCACTCACTAGAGTGATGCTGTCCTATGGCCCGTGACAGCCCCCAATTCAGCCCTAGTGGCAGTAGTGCTAAGGTGGAGAAACTGGAAACAGTTTTAAGAAGCAGTTAGTATGGTTGAATTGAATATATGTACATGGAGTTTTAGCTAGATTAGTAGATTAGTGAGTAATGGCTTTTGTAAGGAAAGTGTTAAATTAAGCCAATTGTGATATTCCAAATCTCAGGTTTATTACAAATTCAAGAATGTTGGTAAATTTGAATTACCTATGCAGAAAAGTTTCTTCAGAAGAGGTGCCAACCTGGAAAAGACAAGTCAGAGTGGTCATTCGGTCATTCAGGTGGGCTCCAACTCTTTTCTCCAACTTTTTTAAACTGTTGACAAGTCAAACCATCTATTGCAAAGAAATGAGATTTCAAAGAGGGTAACCAAATGATTTACTAGCTGAGAATGTTATGTAAGTCTCCTGCGTTATTATCCAGTTTTCATACTTAGTCTTCCTTAAAGTATTTAAAGTCTAAAACAAACTTCATAATTGTGGAAAGCCAGGTTAGTATCTTATTTTATTTATTTTCATAATAGGAAAATTATACAAATTTGCTCATTGGAACAAATTGCCCACTTATGGAATCAGGAAAGTTCAGCATTATTTACAAATATTCTCTGTTGGTTATCTGTGAGTATTTCCTCTGCAGCAGAAAGATGTTATAGAATAAAATAATGGCATCTAAAATATGACATTAATTTAAGTAACCAGATGGAAAACAACAACAAAAACATCAGGCTCTGAAAAGCTGTAATGCTCTTGAATTAGCTGTTTTAAAAATTACAGCAGCAGAGAAACCCAAAGACCAGGATGTTTAAACAATAGTGATTTAGCAACAGGGCTTAGAAAGGGAAATTGACCAACTTAAATTCTTGACTTCTAAAATGAACTGGAAGTAGGAAAAAACACACTTTCTTTTTTCTATAATAGGGTTCAAGTGTAATTCTTTGTGATGCTGTCCAAACTACTCATATTGTTGCTGCTGCCCTGAGAAGTATTAATGAAGGCGAACATCTGTGCATATCTCATGCATTTGTGTACAGCAGGCTCATGCTATAAAGATCCCTATAAAACAAAGCAGCCTGAGTATTACTCAGGCTTATTTAAAATGCTGCCTGGATTTGAAAATGGATAAAACAGGTTATTATGTACTCGTAAATTCAGGCCGATTAGGTAGAGAAACATTCCAAGCATAATGCCACATGTTCTTGCATACTATTACTTCCGTTAGGTGCTATTCTGTGGGGTGCGTAAGCTCAGCAGAACTTAACATACAGGTTGTTTTCTTGGCAAAGAGAGAAGAGCTGCTTGTATGGTTTGACCTTGTCTGGATTTACTGTTTTGTTTGTTTTTTGGTGGGTTAATGCCAGTTTACAATTATGCTATTTGTATTTTAGAAGGATGGGAAATAATGTAATCTTATTATAGGGAAGAGTGTTGTGCAGACTGAATTAAAGGATGATTGGATTATTCAAAGAGAGAGAAATCATTAGAGATGAGTAATAATAAATTTTTGCTCTAGAACTTTTAAGCTTTTATTAGAAACTTTGAAAAGTTTAAGACTCATCCATTTATGGGAAAGTTAGCAGATGTTGCTTTTCACTTTTATTAAGGGGTAATTTAATTAGCTTTGGTCTTGGTGTCACTTTTGATGGTGCTTGGGGTTACTGTCTTCGTGTTTTGGGATTGTTTTTGATTGCGCTGTGGAATCACTTGGTACTTGAGACCAAACTGGGGTTTTAGCATGCATGGCAACTGTCCTAACCCCTTTAGTATCTTTGTTTCTAAACTTAATTTTTTAACAAGCATTATGCACGGTACATTAGATATAAATTTAAGAAAATTCAGTCCTTGATTTCATGACTCTTCAGCTTAACAGAGGTAAAACAAAAACAACAAAACTTATAAACAGTTTTTTTTTTTGGTTTTGCAGTTTTTTTAAAAAATATTTTATTACACCGCCATGTGATATACAATTACAAAGATGTTCATGTTTGGGTTTCCGTCATACAGTGTTCCAGCACCCATCCCTCCACCAGTGCCCATTTCCCACCACCAATGTCCCCACTTCCCTCCCCCTCCCTAGCCTGCCTCAATGGCAAGTTCTTTATCTCTTCTCTCTCTCTCTTTCTCTTCTTCTTTTACACATTGTGGATTGCAATACATACATTTAGAGATTATCATGTATATCTTTTTCCTATATTCAATGCTCAGTTCTAGGCTGGTATTATCACTTTTGACAAATATTAGCACACTGTTCCCTTCTCTGTCTTACCTAACCACTGATTCCCACATGTTTGTGGTAGATTCCACCTTTTTTTTTTTAATTGAAAGATGCTCATGTAGAGCTTTGGTTCTACAGTGTTCCAACACGCACCCTCCGCCCCAAACCCATCTCCCATCACCAATGTCCCCACCTCCCTCCCCCTCCCACCTCAACCACTTGGCGGGTTCTGTATGTCATTTCTTTCCTCTTTATATCTCCTTCCCAACAAACTTTCCTGCTCTTCGTGGAATGCAGTGCATTAAAAGACATTACTGTTTCACTATTTTAGTGGACCGCGCGCTCCGAACTGGCTTTGCTCTGTTGATCTGGTCGTGAGGCAGTTTCCCAGCGTCCGGACAGCAAAAATGGTGGCTAGTGTGATGGGCGAGTCTCATCCGGCTGCTTCCGGGACCCCAGAGGCAACGGGCCCACTCCCAAAACCCATCTGCCCTCCTCGGGGTTCCATGGTCAGCTAGGCCCGGGCGTGCCGAGCGCCAGCCTCCCCAGCCATCTGTGAGGCCCTGTATGCTGGCCTGTGGGCAGCTCCTGGGCAGGGCCACCAGGTTCGACAAGATGGAGGGGGAAGGGATGACCACGCCTCCATCTGACGACTTCCCAGTGATTCCCACCTCTTGGAGCCGCCTACCTGGGCTCGGAACTGGCTTTGCTCTGTTGATCTGGTTGTGAGGCAGTTTCCCAGCATCCGGACAGCAAAAATGGTGGCTAGTGTGATGGGCGAGTCTCATCCGGCTGCTTCCAGGACCCCCAGAGGCGACGGGCCCACTCCCAAAACCCATCTGCCCTCCTTGGGCTTCCATGGTCAGCTAGGCCGGGGCGCGAGCCGAGCTCCAGCCTCCCCAGCCATCCGTGAGGCCATGTATGCTGGCCCGTGGGCAGCTCCGGCAGGGCCACCTATAAACAGTTTTATGTGAGGTAATTAATGCAATTCAAATCTAGTATGGACACTGGCATCAGACAGTTATTTAGGCAGTGTTGAGCAGGTTACTTGCTGATTCAGGCTACTGGATGAAGGAGAAATTACATGTGATCCAGCAATACCTATTCTAGGAGTAATTGTGAAGAATATGCAAATACTAATTCAGAAGGGTATTTGTACTCTATTTATCAGTCATACTTGTCACATTAACTAAAACACAGAGTCAACCTAAATGCCCAGATGACTGGTTGAAAAAATTATTATGTATAGTAAGAAAATACTATTCTTCCTTTAAAAAATGGAATTGTTCCATTTTGGACAAAACTGATTGGAGCTAGAGGTGATTCGCCTAATTGAAATAAGCAAAGAAAGATGAATAAGATGATTATTGGCATGAAATAACAAAACTTACCCTACATGATAGAAACAGGGGGATTGGAAAGAAGAAGGAAAGGGTTTACATTTTGGTAATAGGATGTCAGTAAAACGTTGGTGGAGTGATAATTACACCCATAGGTCTGATTTCAAACTGCTGAAATTTCTAACTGCTATAAGCCAGTGATAGGTCACTGAGTAGATTTGCTGTGTAATTTCTTCTTTTTAAAATCTATGAGAAGCTGGAGTAATAGAACAGCAGGTAAGGTGCTGCGCCCAGCGAGCTGCTGACCCAGGTTCATCCTCAGCATTCCATATAGTCCCCTGATCACTGCCAGGAGTGATATCTGAGCACTGAGACTGGAATAAACCTTGACAACAGCCCCCAAAACAAAACCAAAGAACAAGAAAAATATTAATCTATGCAGCACGTGGCCGCCCACCTACAAGATGGTCAGACTTCCTTGTTAAGACCCTGAAGGAATGGTTTGAGGCTCTTCATATTCCTGAATCAACCAGATGCCATTGGGCTACATTGGCACGTGATAGGGTCCAATGGAAATGTTACTGGTGCCGGCTCGAGCAAATCGATGAATAGCAGGATTCAAGTGATCAAGTGATCAAGTGATGCAGCATCACTCCTCCAAAGTATTTTCCATTGTGAAGGAGAAAAAGGAAGGAAAGAGAGTAAGGAAGGGAAGGACTGAAAGAAGAGAAAGCTTAGAAAGGAAAGAGAAGGGAATGGAGAAGAAATAGGAGAAAGGAAGGAGGGAAGGGAAAAGAGGAGGCGGGAGGAAGAGAAGGAAGGTCCCAAAGTGAATGGACTGAATTAGAAAACTGAAAGTGTTCTAGAGTTAATTTGCTTCAGTGTCATACTTTATCTGATCAGGATAGATTAGAGGAGAGACTGTTTAGAATCAGACACTGATTTCTACCACCTTCACTTCCTCTATTTTATTTGTTGTTTTAAAACATATTGTAAAAGCAAATCAGTCAGAGAAGACTCAAAATGAAAGAGGAAGATGTAGCCTAGGTCTCAGCCCTAGAGAATCATACATTGAGTCATATTATTTTGTTTCTACTGTAATAAAACTCAAGTTTTGTAGCAAGTGTTAAAGTCCACTTCATATTTGTTAAAAACTAAGATACTGCGTCTAATTAAATGCTTGCATTTTTTTGCATTTGACATTTTCATCAACTAGAAACATTCTAGGTGGAATTGCTGAGTTTAAAATAAAATTTTACATAACTACAAATTAAGAAAAGAATACTAATGCGTTTAAATAGTGCATTGCCAGTTCTGGGCCCAAGAACATAACTTCATTTGTAGTGTGCCAGTAAACAACCGAGAGCTTCAAGAGCCGCTTTATGATCGCTAATAAAAAAGTAACTTTGCTTTCAGGATCTGAGTTCACAAATGGAGGACAATGGCATGTGCCACCAGGTTTTCCATATTTTTTCTTTTTTTCTTGTTTTTTTTTTCTTTTTGGATCACACCCGGCAGTGCTCAGGGGTTTCTCCTGGCTCTGCACTCAGGAATTACTCCCTGGCGTTGCTCGGGGACCATATGGGATGCCGGGATCGAACCCTGGCGGCATGGCCCGGCCGCAAGACAAACGCCCTACACGCTGAGCTATCGCTCCGGCCCCAGGTTTTCCATTTTTAACATAACAAGCAAATGACTCTCTTCAGATCTGATTTCCCATGTCTGTGTCCTACTGTAACAATATCGTTTACAGACTTTTAAGTTCATGAAGCTTATCTTTCCTCACTAGGGTTAGGTCTGAGAAGATCAGAAGTAACCTTAGGAATTGGCATGAGGGGGCTAGGAACTGGCCCCTGGCCCTGAATTCACCCCACGGCATTATTATTTTCTGTTTTTATTCCTTTCTCTTAGTGTATGTTCAAGGAAGCATATGGATTCAGGAGAACGATTCTGACTGAACCAGCTTCTTCTGTGCCTACAATATCCAACAATGGTATATTTAGCTACATGTTTGGCTTGAAATAGTTATTCAGTAAACGTCCAATGAACAAATGAACCAGTGAAAGACTCTTGGATGTTGCTTTGAGAAATAAACATGTTCCTGTAGATGAATGTACTTTATTTTGTTTGGTGTTCAGGGGCTTACTTGTAGCTCTGCACTCAGAACTTACTCCTGGCAGTGTAAGGGTTTGAACTTAGGGCAGTCACATGCAAGGAAAATTGCCTTTCCTGCTGTGCTGTCCAGCCCCACAAACTTTTTCTTTGTTACAATGACTAGCCTGGTGAATTATCTTTTATGTTTTGATTCTTTTTAATTTTATTTTTGGGGATGTATCTGGTTGGGCCCCCAGGGATGAACCCAGTGCCACAGCAGAGCCTGGCAAGCTACCTGTGGTATATTTGATATGCCAAAACAGTAAGAATAATGGACCTCATTCCCAACAAATAGAGTTGTTACTGGCGCCCACTCGCGGAAATCAATGAAAAACAGGAAGACAGTTGATCTGGTTGTACTGAGGGCTTACTCTGACTCTGCTCAGGGTCACTCTTGACACTGCTTAGGCGACCATATGTGGTGCCATGGATTGAATTGGGGTTGGCCACATGCAAGCCAAGCACATTAATCTCTGTAGCGTCATTTTTGGTATTACTATTAAACTACTACATATATGTATATATTTAGTATGGGGGCCTCATCTGTTGTTCTGACCTCACCAGAATATATTTCTGGATTTGTACACATGTATCACAGTGGGGGGTTCTCAGGGAATCACATTGTGCTGGGGATTGAACGTAGGTTGTTTGCATGCAGAGCAAGTAAGTGCCTTACCCACTGTACTGTCTCTCTGCTCCTTATCTTTTAGAATTTATATAGTCAATTGTGTTAAAAAGGTTATTGTGACTCTTTTTAAAAATAAAATTTCACACAGCAATTATGTGGTAACTAAATCTATTGCTAAGGTGATGGCTGGATATTTGGGCTCCAGAATGTTTCAGCATTTTACCAGTGTGTGTTTTTAGAAGACAGAGCAAAGCAGCTTTATTGTGAAATCGTGGATGATTATTGAGTAATGAAATCTGTATCTTTTATTTGTAGAAAAAAAGTTTAGTTGTATTTCATAAGTAAATTTTTGTGATGTTTCTGTGTACTGGAGAATTGCTTTTTAAGTCTGCACTTCAATCTGGAAATTATGCTTTCAGCCAAAATGGAAGGAGAGGTTGGAAAATGGATCCATATAAATCAAGTAATGAATGCAGGGATGTGCCTAGCAGGTGAGGTCTGGCTTTCGAAGAGAAAACCTGAATATAATAGAAACGTCTTCAGGAAACAGAGAAGGCATCAGTATGGAGACTCATGAAAATCCTAATTGATGAGTTCAGGTAGAACAGAGAAGCAAATTGATTAAAAGACAGGAGTTTTTCAGTTAGAAAACGAATTTACAGAAACAGAAGAATTAAAAAAACCCTCTCTCCCAATAAGAAAAGAGACAGACACTTTTTATAATGTATATTGAAGAAAAGTTGTTCTGTTGGAAATGGGGGTCTAGCCCCCAGCAGCTCCCTGACAATCCTCTTACCAATGAATTAGTATGGACAGATCTAAGAACAACTTTTTGTAGGTGTATGAATTTATATGGTTTATGAAATGGAAACAAATTGGGCTGAAGCCTAGAAATAATACTTAAAGATAAATATGAATAGAAAAATAATTCATTCTAGCCAACACACTCTTTTTGTACCATTTTGGTAAATAACTGCAAATTATTATCATTGATTCCCATTTTTACACACATATGATTAACTGCATTATTAATTGTAGTCATGTAGGGTCTAAGAATTCCCAACCTGTTGAAGACATGTCTATCTAAATTCTCATTTTGAAGAACCATGCTTGGAGCCAGAGTGGTAAGACAGTGGATAGACAGGGCTTGGCTAGCCAGGGCCCACCCAGATTCAGTCCCTGGCATCTCATATGTCCCAGAGCACCTCCAGGAGTGATCCCTGTGCATAGAGCCATAGTAAGTCTGAGCACTGCAAGGTGCGCCCCAAACCCTGCTCCCCTACCCCAAAGAATCATTGTCAGTGTTGCTAGATACCAGTGTGCTACATTGTCAGTTGCTACATTGTCAGTGTGCAAGTGTGTTCCCGGTTGCTTTGTAAGAATATATGACTTTTCTGGCCCTAAATATATTTCCTTAAAACTAACCCAAAGCACCTGCCTTATTCATGTTGCTCTGGAAATATAGTATTTTGTTTTATGTTCAGTCACACCCAGTGGTGTTCAGGGCTTACTCCAGACTCTGAATTTCAGAATTATTACCGGCAGGGCTTGGGTAAACTTATGCAGTGCCAGAGATGGAATCTGGATTGGGCTGATACAAGGTCAGTATCTGGCCTGCTATGCCCTCTCTCCGGCCTCAGCACTGAAACCTTTGTGTAAAAAGTCTGCTGGACTCTAAGGCTAAACCTGGATCTTGAGAATATGATCAGTTTAATCAAGTTTGTGCAATCACACTTGTGACTTGAGCAAGAGTAAATATTCACAGCTTTGAAAATCTCTTTGTTGGTTCTTAATCTATTCCTGTTGATACTTTTTTTAATCATATTTTTCCTTTAATAAAATTATCTCGCACTGTCGTTGCACCACACCTACACGTGAGGTTACTGTGACCCTCCTAATGTCTCTGCTACCTGAAGATGTTTCTGTTATATTCATATATTCTTTTCTAAAGGAGACCAAGCCTGCTTTGTATGTCTCTTCATACATAAATTAACACTTTTAAGTAGGAAGTCCGGTCTTACTTGTCTTTACCATGCCAAATTAAACATTTTCATTTTTTTGGGTTTTTTTTCTTTTTTTTGCAGGCCTTTCCCAGCAATGATTCTGGATCTGCACTCAGAAATCACTGCTTACAGGCATTGGAGAAATTATTGGAGGACCAGGGATAGAATCCTTATAAACTACATACGAGGTAAGTTCTCTACCCACTATACTGTGACTCTGGCCCTCTAAGCTTTCACAAGGTAAAGAACCAATATCTTCTACAGTATAAATTTTGAGCACCCTACAAAAATTCATCATATGACGTTTCCCAATGAGCTCTGATGCTCTATGGTTTTCTGATTTTGGTGCTTTTTCAGTCGCTTCTTTTAGGATTACCATGTTTCATCCCTTTTATTGAAAGAACAGTTCTGAACGTAATATACAAATAATATTGAAAATTAAGATTAATTTTGTTTCAAAGAACTTTGCAACATCCTTTAGAATATAATTAGCATTTTCCATGTCATTCCATACCTTAATTTACAAGAAATTCCTGTTTACTAGTAGAAGTAATGTGATACATTGACATCAACCAATACCAATTAAATACTTTGGTTAATGTGGTCAAAAAAGTGTTCTCTATACAGAGAGAGAAAGAGAGGAAAACAGGGTACCTCCTATTGAGGCAGCCTGAGGGGGGGTGGAGTGGGGGGGGGTGGGGTACATTGGTGGTGGGAAATGGGGCACTGGTGGAGGGATGGGTGCTGGAATACTGTATTACCAAGAACCAATTATGAACACCTTTGTAATTGTATGTCTCACGGTGGTATAATAAAAAATTAAAAAAAGTGTTCTCTATAAAGAGCACAAAGGTTAGAGTTCAGGGAAACCTGAATTCTGTGGGTAACTAATAGTTGAGGTTTCTACATAAAGCTAGACAATGGTGAGGCACTGTGTAAATGTCAGATAGAGCTTTATTATTGATATTATTTTAGTTGTGACTCTTCTTGGTCATCTTGGTATTATAGTTGGCGAAGGACAGGCAGGCAGTGCGAATGCTTTTCCCGGATTCTGCTGCATCTTCTAGTATTTCTGCTCTTCTCTCTTTGAGGTCTTCTTTTATCGCTTCTCTGCACCGTTTAGCAAGCTTGGACATTAGCATTTGGTCTCCTGAGGCTCGCTCCTTGCCACGTTGGCGAATGAGCTCAAGAGTTTCTGAAGACAAGCGTCCTTTTGTGTCTTTCTCTCTCTCAGCATTCTTCGCACAATCATGGAGGTGCTGAACCAGTCGGTTGTATTCTTCATCGATGTCGTCAATGATGGTATCTTCCCATGTTGCTGCAATGGTGCCAAAGAGTTCCCAGTTGGTGGTCGTTCTGGGAGTTCTCTTCTTAAACTTTGCAGCCTTTTCTCCCCATTGCGGGAAGTAGAATTTTGCACGAAGGAGATGGTGGTCTGATCCTGTTTGGAATTTGGAGACGACAGCTACATCGGTCAGACAAAACCGTTGATTGAAGATGATGTGGTCAATTTCATTGTGAAACTGTCCGCCAGGACATTCCCATGTCCAATGTTTCACTTCAGCCTTCTGGAACTGTGAGTTCCCATGAATGGTCTAGGTGGACATGATGAACTCAGATAGTCTCTCACCCTGTTCGTTCCATTCTAGGCCATGCATCCCAATGTGGAGTTCTTCAGCCGATCTTCTTGGTCCTATCTTGGCATTAAAATCGCCGACTATCATCTTGTAGAAGGTGTGATCTTTTTATAGAACTCCTCCAATTCCATAGAATTTCTCAATTTCATCTTCTTTGTAAGTGGATGTTGGTGCATAGACAATGAAGATAGAAATTGCTGGCAGTGGGCTACATCTCTTCAAGTGTTGTAATCGTCCTATTCGGTTTGTTAGGCATTCAAATGAATCAATGTTGATGACCATGTTTGTTTTGACAAGGACACCAACGCCACCGACACCTCTTTCGTCGCATGTTCCAAGGAACAATTCTTCTCCGGTGTCAAATACAGCAAAATGCAACTGGCGCCTCCTCATCTCAGTCAGACCAATGATGTCGTTACTTGATCTTTTGCGCTTGCACCATCAGATCCTCAATATATGCTTCCGATGCCAGCGTACGTGCATTGAAAGTACAGTCATTTTAGTCCTTCTTCGTTTTGGCAGCCTAGGATGGCCGTGAAATTTTATCAGGCACTGCTTGTTTCTGCCTTTCTTGCTGCTGTATTAAGGGCTCTTTTTGGGGTCAGCAAAATAAACATTTCTGTTACTGGATTTGGCATATCGAACACCCATTGGACAGCTTGCCAGGCTCTGCCATGCGGGCGCTATACTCTCATTACTTTCATGGGCTCTCTCAGAGGGTGAGTAGAATATTTATGGTAATTTGGAGATAAATCGCGTGGACGCACTGTGTGGCTGGGCGCAACTGGAAAAGCTGGTTTCTGCTCTGCCGGGTGTACCTGTGTCTTAGGCTCAAGCATTCCTGGGCTTGAAATACTCTCCTCTGAAGGGCGGGTCTCTGCAGCCTGGGTCCTTGTAGGCTGGGTTTCTCACAAGCTGGGCTGGGACTGGATTAATCT
>JAJIBD010016676.1:0-13607 GCA_021461705.1 Cryptotis parvus | reverse complement strand
CATGCATGAACTGGGTCCTGGTGTCTCCCACATGCATGAACTGGGTCCTGGTGTCTCCCACATGCATGAACTGGGTCCTGGTGTCTCCCACATGCGTGAACTGGGTCCTGGTGTCCCCACATGCATGAACTGGGTCCTCGTGTCTCCCACATGCATGAACTGGGTCCTGGTGTCTCCCACATGCATGAACTGGGTCCTGGTGTCTCCCACATGCATGAACTGGGTCCTGGTGTCCCCACATGCATGAACTGGGTCCTGGTGTCTCCCACATGCATGAACTGGGTCCTGGTGTCTCCCACATGCATGAACTGGGTCCTGGTGTCCCCACATGCATGAACTGGGTCCTGGTGTCTCCACATGCATGAACTGGGTCCTGGTGTCTCCACATGCATGAACTGGGTCCTGGGTGTCCCCACATGCATGAACTGGGTCCTGGTGTCTCCCACATGCATGAACTGGGTCCCGGTGTCTCCCACATGCATGAACTGGGTCCTGGTGTCTCCCACATGCATGAACTGGGTCCTGGTGTCCCCACATGCATGAACTGGGTCCTGGTGTCTCCACATGCATGAACTGGGTCCTGGTGTCTCCCACATGCATGAACTGGGTCCCGGTGTCTCCCACATGCATGAACTGGGTCCCGGTGTCCCCACATGCATGAACTGGGTCCTGGTGTCCCCACATGCATGAACTGGGTCCTGGTGTCTCCCACTCGCATATGCATTTAGTCTATGACCTCTTTATGAAACATTTGAAACAAATTGCAGTAGTAGAATGACACTTCACTCTTAAATACTTGAGCACAAATTTACTAATAGATTAAGCCACAAAAATATTGCCCACATGTAAATGTCAGTCAATTAACCCACTGGTCATAATTGTTCTCTAAAGACAACTCATACACATTGCATTCAGTCTCCCTCAATTGCTCTAGAATGTTTTCTACAGTTTTTTAGGGGGTGGGGAAGAATCTGCAACACCCAGAATTTTCCCTCCACAATGGCTACCCCTTACTTAAAGGCGGAGTGTCATGCTACCCCCTTCCTGCACGTGGTATCAGAAAACGGTGCATAAAGTGGGGTAGGGGGCTTGGAGCTAGGGTGTATTTGACAGTGATTTGCTTTTGTAAATCATTTCATGGTGGCCCGGAGGTAAGAAGTTCAGGGGTTCATCCTGATCCCCTTGTGAAGACTGGCGCTTCAGGATGTGGGCAGAAACCAAAGGTCTCAATAAAGTTAGACTTGTATAAATATAGTTTTATTTGTCTAACTACAAACCCATTGGTTTATTGGCTCACCAGTGAGCTTCCCAAGCTGGTAACAGTCTGGGCAGATTTTTATTCCGAATGGACCACTCCAACTCCAGCAAATGCCAGCATTCATTTATTTATATATACCTTGCTACAAGGCAATATTTGTGCAAAGAAAGAAATAAATTGTGTATGGGTGAAGTAAAACAGCCCTTTTCTGGAAAGGGGGCTTCTGGCTTTCATTTATAAGGTATAACCTTCTTTTCCTAAACTCTTAACCTAGAGGCCAGAGGGATAGTACAGCAGGGAGGGCGTTTGCCTGGCAAGCGGCCACCCCAGGTTGGATTCCCAGTATCCCATATGGTACCCCAAGCACCGCCAGGACTAATTCCTGAGTGCAGAGCCAGGAGTAACCCCTGAGCATCTCCAAGTGTGACGCAAAAAAAAACAAAAAACAAAACAAAAAAAAACTGTTAGCCTAAAAACGCTCAGCTCCGAGTGGCTTTCTCCACCACCAGCAGAAGTTTTATATGCTTGGTGCTGGTTTGTCTACGCTGTGGTTTGACTTTGCTATTTGACTTTGCTGCCTGCTAGCTCCCAGGAGGGGTCCCATTGATCCGTGCTCTGCTCACAAGGCGTTCTTTATAACTGGCGACGCCCGCAGAAGCCCGCAACTGCCAGCAGAGGGCGCCGGCGCGGTCGCAGCCCCTGGGTGGTCCTGGGCGGACGCGCTGGGGAGGCCAACGCTAGCGCCCGGAGCTCACGGGGGCTGGGATCGGGGTTCCGCCAGGCCGCCCCCTCCCACGGGGTGCGCGTGATCCATACCCCGGGAACCGCCGACGCCGCGATGGAGGAGGACGCTGGGACCGTCAGCCAGGTAAGGGCGCCTGGCCGGGCCCTGGCTGCAGACTTGTTCGACTCCGTAATAAACTTCTCGTTCCTTTTGCCTTGATGCTCCTTGGAAGAATTTGTAAAGTTGCTCCTGATGCTTTTCTCCAAGCCCTTTCCCACCAGAAGCTTCTCTGTTGGGCTGGGGGAGCCGGCGCCTAGCCCCCAGCTGGTCCTGGAGCCAGCTGTCCCGGCCACTCTGTCCCTTCCATGGGCTCTCCGGGAGTCCAGCTGTCCCAGCCACACTGCCCCTTCCCTGGGCGCTCACAGCTTTGGTGAAAGGGCCCGGGCTCCGCTCTAGCTATTCGAGGTCACGGTGCTACCGAGCACGTTTTTGATTTCAGCCTTTTTATTTGCTGCCTGTTCTGCTTCAATGAAACTCCAGCTTCCTCGAGAAAAGCCGAGTTCGACCTGCGTGACCGACAGCTCACCGTGGCTGTGTACGTGTTTCCTTTCCGAGAAGTGCAATCAGTGCATCTAACCCAATAGCACGTCGTTGTTTGTAAGCGTTGACTGAACAAAGAAATGGACCTGTTAGACGGGCCTTCCAGGCTAGGCGGCTTGTATAGAAAGGTCATATGTGATCTCATGACTTTTGAGGTACCGTGTAGGTAGCCAAGTAAAGTCTAGGTGTCTCTTTGGAAATTGGGAGAGGTTGTTGAAAGAAGCAACGAACAAATGCAATAATCTAATTACTAGTATTTAATATCGGTCAATTGCTGATAAATATTGGCGAGAGGGTCAGAGTGATGGTACGGGAAGGTACTTGCTTTGCACACAACTGACCTTGGGTTCGGTCCCGGCCTCTCCAAGAGTGATCACTGAGTGCAGAGCTGGCAATAATCACTGAACATCGCCGGTGTGGCCTAACCCAAACTCACCAACCAACCAACCAGACATCCTCCCCCCGCAACACAACACCAAAAAAGGAAATACTCGCGCGAGTCAGTCATTCCAGTATTGGATAGCGCAATCTACTGTGAGATACCTGCGTGCGTTTCCAAGCGCAGCAGGTTGAGCTGAAAACAGAGACGCAGTAAGGAAGAATCACTCTTACTAACTAGTCTTATGTAATGATTCAATCTTTGGAAGAACAGTTTTTATTTTGAAGTGTCTTTTTTTCTTTTTGTTTTTGAACGACACCTGGTGCTGCTCAGGGTCCACTACCGGCATGCTGCTGGGGGAGGGGGTGTCTCTCCAGAGGTACTTGGGGACCATGTGGTGCAGAAATCCAATCTGCACCTCCAGCTTGCAAGCATGTGCATCCAGCCTCTTGCAACACCTGTTCATTTTACAATGGTCTGTATTAATTATTTAAGTAGAATTGGAAGGTGGTACATGGGTTCCCACTCTTAAAAAAAAATAGTTTGTAAGCTTCAAAGACTTGATTTAAATTTACTTCTCTTTGGGTCACTCCCCAACCTGCCTCAATGGTACTTTCTCTCTCTCTCTCTCTCTCTCTCTCTCTCTCTCTCTCTCTCTCTCTCTCTCTCCATCTCCCTGCCTCCTTCCCGCCCTCCTTCCCTTTGACTAACACCCGCTGTGTGTAGGGTGCAGTGTGTCTGACGGTGTGCTTAGCATCCACAGGGTTGCAGGGTGTGTGGCGCTCACACGAGTCCTATACAGAGTGGTGCAGTTTAAGGGAGTCTTTTACTCACTTGTTCTGTTCACCTTCCACTTGTCTTCTTTCTGGAAACAAGTTGTGTGTGTGGACATACTGCGTGCCTGCACCACATCAGACATGATGTGGTATATTTGAGTAGATGTTCCTTGGTTGCCTTTCCTGATGGGATTGCTCGGGGATCATTTTTTATTTACAACTGAGACCAGTGTTATCTGCACGGTGCCTTCTGAGCTGTGGGTAGTTGATTGTCATTGTGTAGAGCGTTTGCACGAGGCACAGCTCCTGCACAGACCCATTCTCAGAGGTATTTCCAGATAGACTGCATTTGACTCACTTCTATCTTTTCCTTAAAAACATATGACTTTGTATGAACTTTTTTTTTTTTTTTTTTGGGTCATATCCGGCAATGCTCAGGGGTTTCTCCTGGCTCTGCACTTAGGAATTACTCCTGGCGGTGCTCGGGGACCATATGGGATGCTGGGGATTGAACCCGGCCAGCATGGGCCGGTCGCGTGTAAGGCAAACGCCCTACCCGCTGGGCTATTGCTCGGGCCCCGTGTGTGAACTATTTTAAATGTGGAAAATGTACAAGTTTTAGTAGCCATTTATACTTGGTTTTGAGGTCTTCATGGAGTTCAGCTGTTTCTATAAAATGAAAAAATATGATGATATATCTAATTGAGCTGGTGTATTTTGTTTTAACTTTTATTATTTTTTAAATATTTTATTATACCACCAAGAGTACCCCACCCGCACAGCAGAGCCTAGCAAGCTACCAATGTCGTATTTGATATGCCAAACACCAGTAACAATTATAGACCTCATTCCCATGACCTGAAGGAATGATTTGAGGCTCTTTATGTCCTTGGGCTCTACTTGCATGAGACAGGTCATATTGAGATGTTACTGGTGCCCACTCGAGCAAATCAATGATCAACGAACGAGAAGACAAGTGGGTCAAAGTGTCCATCCCATGATAGGCCATTTCATATTTTATTATTGCCCAGCGGGTAAGGCATTTGCCTTGCACGCGCTGGCTGTGCCGGCCCGGGTTCGATCCCGGCATCCCATATGGTCCCCAAGCACCGCCAGGAGTAATTCCTGAGTGCAGAGCCAGGAGTAGCCCCCTGAGCGTCGCCGGGTGTGACCCACCTCCCAAAAAAAAGAAAAAAAAAAAGAATTTTAGTTCATTGTACTTTAGGTAACATTGTTTCAATAGTGTTCGTGTTCATGCTTTTGCTGTTCAAAGTTCTTGAGCCACTAACGCCTACGTTCCAAAGCTAAAGTTCCATCCCTGTCCTTAAGGGCCCCTTAGTCACCGCTTTCTTTCCTCTCTTCCTCTACTACTTAGAAACTCAGTTCTGTAGTCCAAGGCTAAAGTTTGTTATCAGTCACACAGGATTCACTTGGTTTGTTTCTTCACACAGCACATAAGAGTGAGGTAACTCCCTTTTGGTCCTTTTCCCTCTGATTTCTATCACTTGACACGATGTGCTCTAGCGCCACGTGGTAGCAACAGGAGAGATTTCATCCTTCCAACAGTATTGTATTGTGACTTTGCCATCATTTCTTTGACTGGCATTGGACTGGCATTTGGTTGTTTTTGCATCCTTGCTATTGTACTAAATGCTGCAGCAAACATAGGTGTCTTTTTGAATGAACGTTTTTGGGTTCTTGGGATAAATCCTAAGAAGTGGAAATTCTGGTATGGGGGGCCGGAGTGATAGCACAGCAGGTAGGGGAGGTAGGGTGTTTGCCTTGCATGCGGCCTACCCAGGTTTGATCCCTGGCATTCCATTTGGTCCCTGAGCACTGCCAGGTGTAATCCCTGAGCATCACCAGAAAGCCAAAAAAATTTTTTTTCTGTTACATATGAGAGCTTTATTTTTTAATTTCTTTTCTTTCTTTTCTTTTTTTCTTTTCTTTTTTTTTTTTTGCTTTTTGGGTCACACCTCACAATGCTCAAGGGTTACTCCTGGCTCTGCACTTAGGGAATTACTCTTGGTGGTGCTCGGGGACCATATGGGATAACTAGGATTGAACCTGGGTTAGCTGCATGCAAGGCAAACACCCTCTCCACTGGACTACCGCCCGACCCTATTTTTTAATTTCTTGAGAAATCTCTAGACTGTTTTCCATAGAGGTTGAGCAGGTGACATTCCCATCACCAGTGAATAGAGGTGTCTTTTTTCTGCATCTCGTTGATATATGAATTTTTTTGTGGTGTGAGGTGGTTTCTCACTATAGTGAATTTTGTTATGTGACATTCTATGTGGTGTGAGGTGGTTTCTTATTATAGTGAACTACATTTGGTATATGACGTTCTCTGTGGTGTGAGGTGGTCTCTCACTATCGTGATTTGCATTTCCTTGATGATGTTCTGGCGAAATGTTTCATATGCCTGCTGGCCATCCTATGTCTTCTTTAGGGAAGTGACTTTGATCTCTCCCCAATTTTTTAAATGGATTTGTTGGTTTTCTTGTTGCTGAACTTTGTGAATATATCTTATATATTAGCCCTTTATCTGATGTATGATGTACAATGTTTTCTCCCACGTGTCTTTATTTTAGCTTGGATTTCTTTCCATGTGCAAACAGTTATTATTTGATGTGGTTTCCTTAGTTTATTTTAATTTTTATTCTCTGCCAATGGAAGCGAATCATTGAAGACAGCTCTGAGCTTCGCCTGATATCTAGGTGAGTGTGTTCCAAAAGATGGAGAATTTAGGAAAGGCAGGAGTTATTGTGTTTAAGGTGAAGTACACCAATTTGTTGACTATTTTGTGTTGTGTAATTATCTAAAACTATAGGGGGCTACCTTGTTTAAACATGAGACCGGATAAGTGTTGTTTTAGCCAATATTGATTAAAGACTTCAAGATTTGCTATTTGATGGATTTCAGCATTTATCAAAGTTAACCTAGAATCTTTGCAGTCAGGGTATAAAGCCAGCCTTTCGTTTATGAAATTATTTTAAACAATGACTACTTTGATAATTAAGATAATTATATTAACTGTTTTGGATTTCCAACTCTATCCCATTGTGAATTTCTCATTTTCTTTCTTTCTCCCTGTATCCAGCTTCTGTCTCTCCATTTCCCTTTTTCTTTTCAGTTATTAGTGAATATTTTCTAGTAGAGGGGGTTCTCCCTAATGTTTTGTTATTAGGGATCACTCCAGGCAATGCTTATGGGACCATGTGTAGATTCTGAGATTTAACCTGAGTCTGTCGTGAGCCAGGCAAGTGTCCGACCTACTGTACTCTCTCTCTCCCTGGCTCCTCTGCTCTTCCTTCCTTTCCTTCCTTCCTCCCTCCCTCCCTCCCTCCCTCGCTTCCTCCTTTCCTTCCTTCCTGTCCCTCCCTCCCTTCCTCCCTCCCTCCCTCCTTCCCTCCCTTCCTTCCTCCCTCCCTCCCTTCCTCCCTTCCTTCCTCCCTCCCTCCCTCCTCCTCCCTCTTCCCCCCTCCCTCCTCCCTCCTTCCCCTTCCCTCCCTCCTCCCTCCTTCCCTCTTCCCTCCCTCCCTCCTTCCCTCCTTCTCTCCTTCCCTTCCTTCCTTCCTTCCTTCCTTCCTTCCTTCCTTCCTTCCTTCCTTCCTTCCTTCCTTCCTTCCTTCCTTTCTCCCTCCCTCCCTCCCTCCCTCCCTTCCTTCCTTCCTTCCTTCCTTCCTTCCTTCCTCTCTCCCTCCCTCCATCTCTTCCTTCTGTCCTTCCTTCCTCCTTCCCCTCCCTCTTTTCCCCTCCCTCCTTCCTCCCTCCCTCCCTCCCTCCTTCTCTCCTTCCTTCCTTCCTTCCTTCCTTCCTTCCTTCTTCCTTCCTTCCTTCCTCCTTCCTTCCTTCCTTCCTTCCTTCCTTCCTTCCTTCCTTCCTTCCTTCCTCCTCCATCTCTTCCTCTTCCTTCCTTCCTTCCTCTTCCCTCCCTCCCTCTTCCTTCTTCCTTCCTTCCCTCCCTCCTCTTCCCCTCCCTCCCTCCCTCCTCCCCTCCCTCCCTCCCCCCCCTCCCTCCCTCCTCCTCCCTCCTCCCTCCCTCCCTCCCTCCTCCTTCCTTCCTTCCTTCCTTCCTTCCTTCCTTCCTTCCTTCCTTCCTTCCTTCCTTCCTTCCTTCCTTCCTTCCTTCCTTCCTTCCTTCCTTCATACTTGGCAATGCTCTGGGGTTGCTCCTGACTCTGCACCCAGGAATTATTCCTAGAGGTGCTGGGGGACCATAAAGGAATGCAGGGGATCAAACTTGGGTCAGCCACATGCAAGGCAAACACCTTCCTGCTGTACTTCCTGCTTTGCCCCCCATTCTTTTGTATTTTTTCAAATTTCCATCCCCCAAAGCCTCAAATCTATTGTAATTAGTATGATGTGCTTTCCGTGGTGATGGTTACTTTATAGAAAACTGCAGGTTTCAGGTGACTTTTAATGACCTTGTTGCTGTGGCTTATGGATCCATGTAATCCACACAATCAAGCTTTTAGTTCAGGCACTCTTATAGGGTCTGGGGAACGACTTGAAGGTGTGCATGCGGAAGCCCTTACTTTTCTCCCCATACTCAGTGGTTCCCCAGGCACTTCTGGCCCGTAGCACTGTGACACCAGCTGGAAGGTGGAACTCTATGGCAGAACATGGATGGCTCCATGAGCCTGCTTGTTGTCCCACCCTCTGGGTGAAAGTACCCTCAGAACTGAGGCAGAGATATTTAAGGATCCTGATAAGCTCGGAGCTGTTGAAAGGCTGCCCCTCTGCATTACACACATGCTCTCCTTTCTCATTTAAACCCATCCTGATTTTTTTTTGTGTGTGTTAATTTTGTTTGAATCTTTCACAGGGTTCCTCTTTCCACTGAGCCCGCTATAGACTGGGAGTCAGTGCCTGACTGAGACAGCAGTCATCTATTTTCATTCACTGTAACTGATCAGAACGTATTTGCCAGTTTCCCCTACCAATGTACAGTTAAGTTGCTTACACTTTCCTAGCAGTATAAACTTCCTTGCCTCTGTGTATACATTGAGTTACTGGATTGCAATATACACTCATCTTAGATCCTTCCAGGCATTGCAAATTATACTTCAAAGAGGTTGAACCAGTGGACACTCCCATTACATCTTACTATTATTTTAAAATGTTAGTTTACTTTTTTTATCATTCTATTAGCGAATTATTGATAACAAGTAATATTAAATAAATTATTGAAGACTGGCTGGTTCAGCCTTTTTGGAAAATAATATGGACATTCCTCAAAAAGCTAGAAATTGAGCTCCCATTTGACCCAGCAATACCACTTCTGGGACTATATCCTGGGGGCACAAAAATGCACAGCAGAAACACCATCTGCACTTCTGTGTTCATTGTAGCATGATTCACAATAGCTGGAATCTAAAATCAACCCAGGATGACTGGATAAAGAAACTATGGTATATCTATGCTATGGAATACTATAAAGTCATGAAATTTGCTTTTAAAGGATGGCCATGGAGATTATCATGCTGAGTAAATGAGTCAGAAGGAGGACTTAAATAGAATGACTGCATTTATTTTTGGACATAAAAATATATATAGCATGAGACTAATAAAGGCCAGGGAAAAATAGGGGCCAGGAGAACTCGTCAGTGGTTAAAACTTGCCACAAGCTTTGGGGGGCGAGGGCAGTTAGGATAGAGACAGGACCAGTATGACAATGATAGCTGGGAGTGATCATTTTGGACAGGAATTGAGTGTTGAAAGTAGGTAAAGGGATATACTTGATAACCCTTCAGTATCTCTGTTGCAAGCCATAAAGCGAGAGAGAGAGAGAGAGAGAGAGAGAGAGAGAGAGAGAGAGAGAGAGAGAAAGTGTCTGCCATAGAGGCAGGTAGGGGTGGAGTGCGGAAAGAAACTGGGGACACTGGTGATGGGAAATGTGCACTGGTGAAGGATCGTGTGATTGAACATCGTGTGACTGAAACCCAACCATGAATAACTTTGTAACTGTATCTCACTGTGATTCAATAAAACAAAATGAATCATTGAAGGTCTGCTTTGTGGGAAGGCTTAAGGGGTAGCTGGGAAAATCAGACAATGGAGGGAAAGTATGGCTGTGAGATTGGTGTTGGAGTGTTGAATTCCTGTAATAAGTCATCGTGAACAAGTTTGTGTGTTCATATAATGTATAAGGAGAAAACTTGAAAAATAAATAAATTAAAATGTTAGTTTAGATAAGATGGTTGTAATACTGTTAGTGATGATACTGATGTACAAAGTTACTGTACCCCACAACTGATGTACAAGGTCACCGCACCCCACCTCCACCAAAATGTCTAAGACCTTCCGCCACTTCCTGTGCCACCTCCCCCGGCACTGCTCCTCTTTCAGCTTTGTATTTGTCATCTTTGATACTGTATATTCCCTTGTTTTGTCTCTCTGTTACCATAGTACTGAGAACTTTGTTTCATTCACTTTTATTCCCCATCCTAAGTTATCCATGCTGCAAAACTGGATATGCAGCAAATTGTGGTAAAAAATGTTGATCGCTTATATAAGTTTGTGAACCATAGAAGTAAAACCATTTATTATTTTCTAAATGTTTAAGTGTTATCCATGAAAAGTTAATTTGCATTTCCCCAAGTGAGCATTTCTTAATAAATAATTAAAATTGTTTCATGCTTGTTTCCAGGTATTAAGTAAAGGAGATTCAAGCCTTACCACCGAGGCACGGGAAGAGTTAGAGGAAACTCCTAGTCCAGTTGTGGATGAGAATGTGGTATCAGCTAAAAAACAGGGGGCCAAATTTCCATAACTGGAGTAGTGACTGGAGCTTTTGGGTAATATTTTTCTTTCTTATATCTCTGTTTTAACTTAAATGCCAATTTTATTTTAATCATATAGAAATTTATGTGATATAAGTATATATGTATGTTCTTATTAGCTTTAAATTTTGCCCTTTTTGGTTTAGTTTTTTTCTATCATCCTAAAAGCATTTTTTGACTGTTCTCTCCTTTGGCCACTAGAAGGCACTGTTGTCTGGTTTTGATAGTGTGGCATTAACCTACTCAAACTCCCAGAGAGAAAAACTACCAGAGAATTGGATTCCACTTAATCGTTGTTCTCTGTGTTGCAAGAGGTTAGCATTATGCAGAAACGGTATTCTAAGTGTTGCTGAAGGACCAGCTACTTTATGTAATTTCGGTTTAAGGAATTAGTTCTTGCACCTAAAAGGAAGTTTAGCACTTGTTTGACCTGAAGCATATAATGATTATATGGTAGGTTTTTATGTGTTTTTTTTTTTCTGTTCTGGACAAAAATGAGACTTAATCAGCTTTAGGTAAGTGGGAAGGTTTTAATTTAGGAGTTTCATGTTCTGTTTCACCATGATGTCGTGGTTATGTAACTTTGCTAAGCCTCAGCTTTCTCCCTGTAAATTAGGATACTGCTCTGCGCAGTCTTTTTGTAAGAATAGTATTTCTGTTATTGTGTGAATTCTAACAGTATTACAGAGTAAAGGGCTAACTTAAAACCTAGTAATTCCTATTATGAGTTATTTAATAGAATTTAGTACACTATAACACAAGTAAGATTTATAAACTTGTAAGGAATAAAAATAACTCAAATATTAATTTGTTAGGAAGTTGTTCTCTTGAAGACCTGATATATTTAGTAGCAAAGTTTCTTGCAATTAAATTTATTTATTTTTGGTTATGGGGCCACATCCAGTGACTTTTCAGGAGATACTCCTAGCACATTGCTCACGGTGCCTCTTGTTGGTGCTGAGGGACCGTGTGGTACAGAGGATTGGACCTGGGACTCAGGTATGAAAGGGTTATGCATTAGCCCTTTGAGCTATCTTTCCACCCTGCACTATGAGTTTTACAGCTTACATTATAGATAAGAGAGTTTTTATAGCTCCAGGGGCTATCTACAGGGCTAACAATTACTATGGTTACTCAACAAACTTGACACAAGTAAGTAAAAGGGAAAAGGAAGAAAAGGAAAAATCAAGGAAATGGAAATTAGGAATAGGAGGTCAACGTGGTATGAGCCTGGCACTCACCTGGTTTGATCCCTGTTCCCTGATGACCACCAGAAGTGACCCCCGAGCACAGAGCCAAGCATAAGCCTTTAGTCCACCAGGTGTGGCCAAAACCAAATAACAGAACAGGAAGTAAAGGAGGCTGGGCCAGAGAGAGTTCAGCAGGCTGGAGCACATACTTTGCTTTTGGGAACCCTTATTTAATCCCCATAAAAAATAACTTCCCAAGTGCCATTGGGATTATCCCAGGCAGAGCTGGGAGTAGATTCCAAGTACCACTGGGTGTGGTCCAAAACAAAATAAATAAATAGGAGTCAAGATTTAAAACAAGGTTGTGTTGTAACTTCTCCAAGTGCAGCCTGTTGGCCGGCAAACTAGCCTGACCTGTGAGTGAGAGGGAAATGCAGACCCCTGTGTCCAGCTGCTGTGCCCTTACCGAGCCCGTCTCCAGTGCCACAGGTGTCCACATGATTGCTGTGCACAATTTAGTTTGAGAAATGTGGGTGAGAGTTCAGTGACCTCGGCTGGCACAGACAGAGAGACATACAAGTAAAAGGGAAGGAATAGAAGTTTATTGGGGTGCACTCCTGGGTGGACCCTACAGGCCTCTGGTAAGACTGGGCTAGAGCAGCACCCTGGGAGAGACTGAGCGGGCTTCTTTTATTATTATTATTATTATTATTATTATTATTATTATTATTATTATATCACCGTGAGATATACAATTAAAAAGATGTTCATAATTGGGTCTCAGTCATACATTGTTCCAGGACCCGGTCCCCCCACCAGTTCCCTATTCCCACCACCTGTTACAGGACTCCTCTAAGAGCCTCTGCATCTGCCCTGGATTGCCTCCTGCAAGTCACTTCATAGTCTAAATGTGGCAGTTTATCTGACCATGTATTCTGTACTGGCTGGTACAGAATATTCTCTCATGCTACCACAAGCATCGTGGGACTAGCTAGATCTTACCAGCATATTTGCCTGGCCACGTTGGATCTCTAAGTAATTAGACCAGAGAGAAATGCTGTTTGTTTCCAAGCAAGCAAGCATGGCTCCCTGATAACTCAAAAGGCAACTAAAATACAAAGCTACCGTGAAGTAGACGAGACTCTTGTGAAGGCTTGGAGAAATATTTAACTGGCATTAGTATTAGTCTTTGGTACAGAGACATGCCATCTCAGAAACCTCTCTACCCTATAAAGGCATTTCCAGGCAGATCTTGGCTCAAAACACTAGCATATAATAGGGCCTAGGTGAGGTGCTGGGAGAAATTACCTAAGGGCATTTGACCCTCCCTGCTTCCCATAATAGTGGGAGGTCTGAGTTGCAGGGGTAAAAAGCCAGCCTGCTTCCTCTCTCTCTCTCTCTCTCTCTCTCTCTCTCTCTCTCTCTCTCTCTCTCTCTCTCTCTCTCTCTCTCCTTTTGGGCTCTCTTTCTGCGCTTTTTCTTTGTGAGCTCACGCCCTTCTTGGGAGTCTTGTCTTTGTCTCCTCTTTACAGGGCTTTTACACGTGATGACCGGCCATCTTGGCCTACGCTTGGCTGGGGTTCTAGCCTGGAATCCTAAGCATCGGGTTTTCCTATTGCTGATTTGTATGCCTGAACCTGTGATAAGTAAAGCCTTTAAAACTGCTTTGGATTCCTGAGTTTTCATCCATTCCCCGCCGGCTTTGGAGGTAGAAGGGAACTCGCTCCCGGCACTGTCGGGGACCCCAGTGGCGCCCCCGATAACCACCAATGTCCCACAACCAATGTGCCCCTGCCACCACCATAGGCCAAAGCCCACTCCCCATTCCACATCAGCACCCCCAGTTTGTTGCAACTACAATGATCATCACAATGTATATATGGGTGAGGTCC
>JAJIBD010016675.1:0-12323 GCA_021461705.1 Cryptotis parvus | reverse complement strand
TGTCAATGTGATCAGATACTGGTTTGGTCACTATGGCCTTTTTGAGATGGTTCTATGCGTGTAGAATTGTCTTCCAGCTTTTACTTTGTCTCTGTACTTGTCTTGATTGTTCAGATGTGTTTTGTTGAAGGCAGCAGATGTTGGGTTCAGTTTTTTGTAATCCTTCCTGCCAATCTGTCTCTTAATTGGTGAATTTAGCCCATTGATGTTGAGAGAGATAATTGTTAGGTCATTTTTGCCTCTCACTGAAGAAATTTGGTGTGTTTGTGGCACTTGTCTTATCATAAAAGTAGCCCATTTAGTTCTTGTAACATTGGTTTTGATTCTGTTAAGTTCCTGAGTTGCTGTTTATCTGTGAAGTTGTGTATTTTCCTTCAAATCTGAGTGAGAGTCCTGTTGGGTAAAGCTTTCTTGGCTTTACCCAACTTCCTTCATTTAGTTCACTCTCTTCATTCCACCACTGTCTTTGATCCCTGTGGGTCTCATCTGATAGGTCTGATGTGAATATAGAGATGCTCCTTTATACATAATTCCCTTCTTTGATGTTGCTGCTTTCAGTATTCTATCACTATCTGTGGTTTTTTGTCATTCTAATTAGGATGTATTTTGGAGTATTTTTATTTGGGTTTGTTTCAGCTGATATGCTTCCGGTCTCCTGGGAGGTCTCCTGGATCTGGGTGCGGGCACTCTTCTTTGCTCTGGGAAGTTCTTAATGATTACAATTACTTCATCAGGGTTTTCTTCCTGCCCCTTTGAGACTCAGTGATCCTTATGTTATTCCTTTTTGATTTTATCCTGATATCCTCTTATCTTTTGGTTTATTTTGAGGCTCTTTTCCATCTTCTGTTATTGTCTTGAGCTTCTCTGCACCTCAACTTGGAGCTCACTAATTCTGTTCTCAGCAGTTGTTACGCTGCCGCTGCAGCCTTCCAGTGAGTTTCATTTTATCCACCAAATTTTTAAGATCTGCCATTTCTACTGTATTTTCTTTACATTTTCCTCATTTATGCCCTAATATCTTCTTGTATTTTACTGTCAGTGTATTCCATAGTGTCTTTGATTTCCTTATGGATCCTTCTAAGAGGTTATATTGCTCTTTAATATTGTTTGCATCATCTCGGCTAGCAACTTCTCTCACTAAGCCTGGTGGATTCTTGTACTACTTTACCATTGTGTCCTTTCCAGTTTGGAGATGTCCTTGTGTGTTTTTGTATGGTTAGGTATGTACAGTTAGGGGTCTTTAAATGTGAGGCCCTAACTTCCACTGGTGCCTCTAGGATATATATAAATTAAGTTCTTTGTATGAACACGCTAGCATCTGCATAGTTTTGTGGTAGGATTTTTTAGAAGGATGCCAAAAGATGTGGTTACTGTAATAAAAGCTATAGTATCCAGACACCTGGTTTCCCTTTGTGTGGGTTCCTGACTTCCAGGCTGAGGGAGGATTTGAATCCCTCTGAAATTAAGACACACACCTGGAATTAGGGATGTTAGACCAATGGGTTAGGAGGCAATGCTTGGCAAGAGATGTGTCCCAGTGGCGAATTCCTGTAGGATCCAGGTCCCTGACACCCTATGTGTGGGGTTTCTGGGCCTCAAACTGTGGGAGTATTTTTGTGTCCCACATAAGTTCAGATTGTCAGTAACCCTATTTATCTTATAAATCAGAAAAAATGAATAACCAAGACATACTTACACTTCTTTATTGGTCACTTGATCACTTGACCACTTGACACTCCGTTATTCGTCAGTTTGCTCGAGCAGGTGCCAGTAACATTTCCATTAATCCCTGTCACATGCCAGTGTAGCCCAATGGCATCTGCTTGCTCCAGGAATAAAAAGAGCATCAATCCGTTCATTCAGGGTGTTGACAAAGAAATCTGACCATCTTGTAGGTGGGTGGCCATGTGATCTTTTGATCCACATCCCGTGGGATCCAGTTGTTAATGGCTCTATTCCAGTTGTCTTGTCAGAGTCCCACCCTACAGAGAAACCTATTTCAGGCCCAGATATGCTTGAACCAGAGACACAGATACACAGGGCAGAGCCATTACCAGCTCCCACCTCTCCAGGTTGCTCCCGGTTGCTTTGTGACCACATAGTTCATCAATAAATTATCAAAAAATTCCACCTACCCCTGTCAGAGGAGTCTAGCAAGCTACTGAGAATATCCTGTCCGCATGGCAGAGTCTGGCAAGCTGTCAGTCACATATTTGATATGCCAAAACCATTAAAAACAATGGATCTCATCTCTTTATTGTAAAGTTCAATTATATTATTGATAGTGCATTTCATATTCTTAACCTCAAGTGTAGGTTATGTTTTATCTTCTTTTCTTTTTTTTTTCTTGCTTTTTTTTTTTGGGTTATATCCGGCGGCGCTCAGGTGTTACTCCTGGATCTGCACTCAGGAATCACTCCTGGTGGTGCTCAGGGGACCATATGGGGTGCCGGGGATCAAACCCGGCATAGGCAGGCCGCATGCAAGGCAAACAAGGCAAACGCCCTACCCGCTGGGCTATCGCTCCAGCTCCTTATCTTATTTTTTAAATTCAGTTTTCAGTATATGAAACTTCGCCCTATGTCACTTTCATTTTTCCTTTATTTTCTTTTTGACTTAGTTTTTTGGAGGGAACTATATAGGGAACTTAAACTTGAACTTGGGTCAGCCATGTGCGAGCAAATGCCCTACCACAGTGGTACTATCATTCCAGCCCCGTCACTGCCGTTTTCAGATCTGTATTCTTGGTGTGTAATTTTAAGTTTAATTTTTATTAGTAAAAGAAATTAAACAATATTCATTTAATAATGTCAATATCATATATGTTTTTCATGTGTGTATGTATATGCATGCATAAATGACAGTGTTCTTGAAATGCGGTATATCAGGTCAGATACTCAGGAACACATATATCTTACTGAAAGCTTAGTGACTTGGAGACATTTGCCTTTTCTAATACCATTCCATAGTTCTATTTTGTTACCTAAAATCAGGGCTTTTATGTAGTGATATTGTTGCAATAATTAATAGTATATGTGACTTATTTTTTTATCACAAGAGTGGTATCTTGAAATAATGCTGTTAATATTGTTTAAAAGTTAATTTTAAAATGATATATATGTAATTTGATAAATGATAAATTAATAGAAAGTTATTTTTTCTTATTAAAGTGAATTGCTCCAGCTTTTTAAAAATGTTATAGTCTGCTAAGTCTATTTAGCAGATTAGATTTCGGATACTATTATTGGTAAATAATGGTAAATAAGAAAATTAGCTTGGAAGACAGTAATATAGGTTAGCAAGTTTGGCATTTCCCTAAGAGAATAGTTAGATATCTTAAGCAAAAATAGTTATCAGGGGAACTACCTAGTACAGATATACAAGGCAAAAAAGAGACAAAATCCACTGGGCTGTCCTCAAAGTATATGACCTTTATTTCCTTTTATAGTAGGTGAGTTCTAAAGAACCAACATGAGGCTCAGTTTAGTTGTGTGTGGTATGACCCAGGGCCTAGGAATTGTTGATAGGTCACACTTTGGGGTGCTGAGGTTTTACTCCTGACTTTGTGCTCAGAGATCACTCCTGTTGAGACTCTGGGAACCACAGATAGTGCCAAGAATTGAAAAGTGTTGGCAGTGTACAGTTAAGAGTATTAGCCCAATACTGTCTCTAGCTCAGCCCATTATTTGCATTTTTTTAGAGGCAAACAAAATTAGGTATAAAAATTTAATTTAGAGTATTATAACAAAGGATTCTAAGTTGATTTCACACCTCCGTCACCTAAATGGGTTGTCCATATATTTGGGGTCAGGGCAGATTTCTAAGAGATTGTATCTATGTTTGAAGTCATCTCATTCATGAAATTAGATAAGGAGATGCTCTATTACTCCAATACCTGGCAGTAGAAAACTAACATCTCAGTATGAAAACATACTACCCTTGGCCTCAATTGTTTCTTGAATTTTTTCTCAAAGGGACAGTTCTGCACATAATTAAAAAAAAAAAAAAGACAAGATGCTAAAGATGAAAGGATGCTATGAACCAATAGGGAGGATAATCAAACAAAACATTATCATGATTTCAGATGCCTAAGCTATAAGATAGGGATTTGTTATATTTTCTCGTTTAAAAAAAGTAAAAGGAGTTGATCCAGAATGTGGCTTGGTGGCTAACAATTTCTGCTTGATCCACCAGGGTTGATCCCTGAGGAGTCAGAAGTCAGCTCCCAAATGAAAATAGTTAAAAAAAAAAAACTCTGCTTGAGGACACAGAATTCAAGCTCTTATTTCTACCCAGTCATTTTCACCATGGAACAGTGGTTTAAATGTTCCTCAGACAGTTTTGAAGCCAGAAATTTAATGTCCTGTGCTCCAGATGTGCAGATGCAATCTTGACAACCCAACTGTTTATGATCACCAGGGATGAGGGAAAATGCAAAGGGGTGGCATGGTTGCATAGTCACTGGAAAGCCAACCTGTGTGCTAAAAAACAAATAACTTCTAAGTCAACCATAGATCATAGGAAAACATATCCAGCTCATAGCCAGGTTAGCTAGAGAGACATTTATGAAACCATATGTATGATGTTTGATGTTATGGGTTTGCTGGAGGGGGGAACTGTGTGAAGGTGGAAGTTGCAGACTGGTTTGTACCAATCACCGATGCTACTGTAGGGTCAGACTCTATTGAGGCCAGAAACTATGTATGATGCAGTCATACCATTAGTGGATTTCCAGATGGAGGTGAAAACTGTGCAGCTGGCAAAAGCTAAATGTGGGAACACAGCCCATATTAAATCAATAAAATTACAATTACAGATAAATGAATGAAATGCAGTCGCATTATACTAGATTTAAAAAGATTTAAGAAGGAAATAATAAAAGATTTGAGAACTGGAATCCATAAAATAAATGACACATGCAATTAGAACAAAAGACCAAATAGAAATTCTAGAACTGAAATTCTATAAAAATTTACTCATTAATAGTTTTCAAGAGTATCAAACAAATCCCATTCCCCCAAAAGTGAGTTGTGCACCAAAAGATTCTTGTTGAGACCAAAGCAGTCATTGAAGCCCCTAGCCAAACAGGCGTTCAAACCCAATACATCAAGATCCTTCTTGAGCTCTATTACGGATTCACCACCAGGATCTCACCATTCCACAAGGAAGTGATCATTGGTGTCAAGAAGGGGGGTTTGGCGGGGTGATACCATTTCACCAAAACTCTTCAGCACCAACCGCAAGATCTTCATGTGACAATTAGAATGGGAAGGAATGGGAGTGAAGATAGATGGTCGGCAACTACACCACCTCCGCTTCACTGATGACATTGTTTTAATAACGCCAAACATTAACCAAGCGGCACAAATGCTGTCTGACTTTGACCAAGAATGTGGAAAGATATATCTACAGCTGAATCTGAACAAAACTATGTTCATGAAAAATGAACTAGTTCCAGGATACCCATTCACTCTCAACGGAACAAACATCTCTGAATGCAGCATTTATGTGTACCTAGATTGAGAAATCAACATAATGAAAGACCTAAAACCTAAGCTGTGCAGGAGAAAGACAGCAGGAGGAAGACAGCAGTGTGGAACGCCTTCAAGAGCATCAAAGAGATAGCTAAAAGGACAAAGAACCTCTGGCTCTGGGCACATCTCTTTGACTCCACCTGCATTAACACATGCCTCAGAGAGCGTGTACCCTACGAAAGGAGGATGAATATGCTATTTGGGTCTCCCAAAGAGGAATTGAAAGAGCTATGCTTGGAATATCACGCCTCATTCAAGTAAGAGAAGGAATCTGGAGTTCCGACCTCCATCAACGATCCAAAGTCAGGGATGCTGTCTTGTTTGCCAAGAGATTGAAAATTAGATGGGCTGGACATGTAATGCAATTTGGAGATGCCCGCTGAACAAGAGCCATTACCTACTGGATCCCATGGGACGTCAAAAGATCACGTGGCCACCCACCTACAAGATGGTCAGAATTCATCAAGACCTTGAATGAATGGTTTGAGGCTCTTTATATTCCTGGAGCAAACAGATGCCATTGGGCTTCACAAGCCAACTTTTGAAAAACGAGATGTCAAGTGATCAAAGAATAAATAGTCATTATGGAAATTAAAATTATTTTAAAATATTCATTGTTGAGAATAAAGATGCTAAATTTTGGTGAGTAGGTCTAACAAATTATGTGAGAGTACTATAAGATGTAAAAGAAATATGGCAGAAATAATGATATTTGAAGAGATCATGGCTGACAAGTTTTAAACCTGATAAAAGCATTGAATTCTACATTCACAACTTTATGAACTACTAGTATCAAAATATCTTCAATAGGGGCTGGAGTGTTAGTATGCTGGGTAGTGCGTTTGCCTGCACATGGCTGGCCCAGATTTAATTCCTGGCATCAATTATGATCCCCAAGCGTCGCCAGGATTAATTCCTAAGTGCAGAGCCATAAGTAACCTCTGAAAATTGCTGAATGTGGCCCCCAAATAAAACAAGCCTCAATCCTCAACCTAGGAACAGCATATTAAAATAGAAAAACAAAGTAAAAAAACAGATAGCTTTGACCAAATCGCACAGTTTTTATGAGTGGTAACTAAATTGGTATCTCACTGCCTACTGTTTACTAATAGACATTAGTAAACCAAATTTAATAATCAATTCTACATATCACACAAGCAACAGAAAATAAACAGGCATCACACAAGAGTATGGCCAGTTCTGCAATGGACATCCAGATAGTGATGGGTCTGGAATAACAGTACGGCAGGTAGCATCTTGCCTCAGATTCACAACCCCTCAGATTCAGTCCCTGGCACACCATATGGTCCCCCCAAACCCTGCCAGGAGTGATACCTGAACACCACAAGGTGTGACCCAAAAACTGGGTGTGTGATTATATATTAAATATACAATAAAATTATTATCCTCACTAGTAGTGACATACCAATTAAAACTATCAGTTAAATACTGCTAGTTTTATGCCAACCAAACAATGACAAGAGTTCGTCATGGACACCATAAGGAGAACAAGAACTAGTTATGCATAAGAACAGACATGCATAAAACAGACATGAAAGTGTCCTGAGGTCTTTGGGTTTGTGTTTACTCGTGGCTAGCAGAGCAGGAAATCCAAGTGGGACATAGGATGAACCGGACTGCGAGACAGAAATTCTGACATCAGCATCCTCTGGGAGTAGAGGACAGGGCCCTTTTGATGGAAAACAAAAATATTTCATGCATAGTTAACTCATAAAAAATGAAAAGGAAGCATAATTTGAAAGAGGTGGCTACAAAATACAGCCAAAAGAGGAGAAAAAAAACCCATTACCTTCCTCGAATTCAGTCTAGAACTTGGAGTGATAAAGGGAAAAGTTGAATCATTTTAGGCAACAGGTTATCAGAAGATAAGCAGAAGGAGGAGATTTGGAGAAACTAATTTTTGTTTTTTTCGTTTGTTTGTTTGTGTGTTTTTTTTCACTTTTGAGTTACACCCGGTTATATTCAGGGTTTATTCCTGGCTGTAACTCAGGAATCACTTCAGGCTGTGGTCAGAGTACCATATGCGGTACAGGGGATGGAACTCTGGTGGGCTGCATGCAAGGTAAACGACCTTCCTGCTGTGCACAGCTACTCTGGCTTTGAGAAACCAATTCTGAAGCTTCTCAGCATTTAAGTAAAATAGAAATTAAACAGCAGACATTCATTCAGGGACTGAAGCATTGACCTTTAGCCAGAAGCACTTTCCTCCAGATGCATCAAAATGTGAGGAATACAATGTTATGTGAGTCCTGCTTAGTTTGTGAGTGGCAGAGAGAAAACTACAGGAGGGGCCAAAGTGATAGTGCAGCAGGTGGACATTTGCCTTGCACCTGGCCAACCCAGGTACAATCCTTGGCATCCCATATGGGCCATAAGCACCCCAAAATAAAAAAAGACCCTAAGGGATCTGGCATGTATATGTAGCTGGAATATAGATTGAGAAGAAGGAGTAGAGTGTCTCTGAATTCTGCCTAATGATACTCTTTTCTTGTCATTTTATTTTTTAACAGTATTCATGATGATTTCTTACAGATATTGAATATTTCAATACCAATACCACCATTTCACTCTTAAGCCTGCCCCTATAGCAGACCCTTAATAATTTATATTCTATTGCTAGTTATGAATAATTTGCTAATAATGATCAAGAAATATTTCCTTAGAGGAAAGTGAAGATTGTTCAATCTCGCCATGGAGCCATTAAGCCCTTGTATGAGAAATCACTAGCATGTTGTTGCAGGACAGGCATTGTGTGTTTATATTTTGTTAAATGAGATCAGTTGACTTCTCCTTTATGCCACATTGAATGTGATGTGCTGCTCAGTTTATCTGCATTGTAGAGTTTGAGATGTTGCATGTTCCAGGAATTCCAAAATTTTTAATGGGGTGATAAGCAAGAGTTAAATTTTAACTGGGTGGTGACTTTTTAGGAATGGGTGTGACTGCCGGGCCTTCTAGAAGAACAGGGGAGATGGGAGGATCTAGCCCATCACTGATTCCATCAAAGTCTAGATATTTCAGTCATAAAACCCACATACCTGAGTCTTTAAACAGATAAATTTCTGATGTGGCTTATCCAAGCAGTGCACACCGTCCTTGAGCAGTGATAGTATAGTGTGGTGTTTTTCGACTGCTGGGGCTCTCTTTGTGTGGGGTGTGGGGCCCACCTGTCCTCCTCCAGAGTGTCCTAGAAGACTAGGCCTGGTGTAGAGTCTGGAAGCATCTCTTCCATTTGTTGATTTCTTTCAAGGCTTATATATGAGTCTCTGGATTATGGCCTGTGGATGAGGTACTTGTCGCGCGGAGGCAGTTCATGTGCATGACGGCCAGGCCTTCAGCTGCTCTTGTTTTTAAGAATTCTGTTGGCTCCTAGCTCATCTGACTGTAAAATGATTTGTGTCTTACTTTCTTTCATTATACCTAGCTACGAAAAGTAAGTTTTCCTGCAATTTTAACATGAAACCATCAGTCACAGAAGGAGGCTTCATGACTTTTTCCCTCTAGACATAAAAGTTTATTAGATGAGCCAAAAAAGAACCATGGAGGACAGACCCAATTACTTCTGTAAAATATGGTAATTTTCTCCTTGTTTTTATGTCGTATTTATAGAATATATATATATATATATATATATATATTTATATTTGATTTTTGGGTCATACCCAGCAATGCTCAGGGGTTACTCCTGGCTCTACACTCAGGAATTACTCCTGGCAGTGCTCATGGGTCCATATGGGATGCTGCGGATTGAACCCGGGTCAGCTGCATGCAAGGCAAATGCCCTACCTGCTGGACTATCTCTCTGGCTCCTAGAAAATATTTTTATATTACAACAAAAAAAATGGAATCACTTAATGGAATGTTTTAGTCCTTCAAAAATAAAAAGAATATCAGACATAAATCAGAATATTAAAAGTCGATTTATTTGAAAGTAATATCACACAGAAAAGAAAAAAAATCTTCTAGTGGTAGAGTGGATAAATTACAGAATGCACTGACATACTGTAGAGCAGTGGTTCTGGGAGAATGGCTTCCCAGAGGTCATTTGGCAAAGTATAGAGACATTTTGTCAGTACCAATGTTGGATGGAGACAGCTGACATCTGGTTGTCAGAGACCAGGGGTCTTACAAAGCACATAATAGCTACTATGGCAAAGAATTGTTGGACCCCCGATATCAAGATGAAAAGAGCTTATTTTCTAGTTATAAAATGAATGAAAAACAGCTGTACCGTGATCTTGGAAAACTTGACAAACACACTTTAGAAGATGCAACGAATGAATGTCTTCATAGCCAAGCACAAATCAAAAATCTGCTATAGGAATTAGAGATACCAGTGTATAGACAAACAACCGGAATGTAGTTTTAAAAGGGAAGCAAGTCAGTTAATAATGTTGAGATCACAATTACAATGACTTCTTTGGGGGGGGAGGGGGAAATATTTCTATGAATGAAGAACTCCAAAAGAGATTCAGGACTTCTGAAAATATTCTCTTTACAGCGGTGGGTTACATGGTTATTCACTCTATGGTAATTTTTTTAGCTCTATTTAGTAGGTGCAGTTTTCATCATGTACAACTAAGCATGCTTAAAACTACAAGGTAAAATAAGGAATAATTTTACTTGTGAATTGAACTTTGAGCAGGGTGGTGAAGCTAATGTAGTATATACAAGTTGATATTGAATGAAACATCCCAGAAACATATACATACATATATACTTATATAAAATGTTACCATATGCAGTGTTATAATGTAAAGTTACTTCAATAAAATTATGCAAAAATAAAAGCTAAAACATTGCATGAAATTTGTTGAAACACTCTTTAGAGTTAAGTGTCTACGTTTTTTCACCTCAAATAGAATAACATGTTTTAAGAGTATCTATATGAAGAAAGATAGTTATAGATTGTGAGGAATATCCTAAAAGATACTTGAAAGAGCTATCTCTGTGCTGGAGAGATAATACAGCAGATAAAGTGTTTGCCTTGTACATGATGATCAGATTTGATCCCTGGTACCATGTCTGATCATTTGAGCCTCTCCAGGAGTGATTTCTGAGTACAGTTCCGGGAATATGCCCTGAGCACTGCCACCTGTCACCCACGCCCAAAGGAAAACAAAAAATAAGAACTATTCTCAATATTAGCAGGAAGGCTGTTTCCTTCATATTTAGTGTGACAAAATTATCAGCAAAATGATAAATGAAGGTTGCCAAGCTAGTTAAAATAAAATGATAAAAAGGACTATGAGATGGGTTACAAAGAACATAAAATCTTTTTTCAGCTGTTGCCTTGGTTTTTGTTTGTTGTTTGTTTTTGTTTTGTTTGTTGTTTTGCAATCTACCTGGAATGAGATGGTAGAAAGGGGTTACGAATCTGTTGTAATAAACAGCATAGAGCGATAGTCCAACAAATAGGGCATTTGCCTTGCTAGCAGCTGACCTAGGTTCAATCCCTGGCATCCCTTATGGTTCCCTGCTCACCACAAGGAGTAATTCCTGAGTGCAGAGCCAGGAGTAATCCCTGAGCATTTCCAGGTGTGGCTCAAAAAGCAAATATATATACATATATGTATATATGCATATATACATATATATGTATATATATGTATATATATATATATATATACGTATATATACATACATATGTATATATACGTATATATATATATACATACATATATATATATATCAGCATAGAAATTGGCTTACTTGCTATAGGTTTGAAACATTGCCGCTGGTGGGGCTGGATCTATAACATAGCTGGTAGGGAGTTTGCCTTGTATGCGGCCAACCCGGGTTCAATACCTGGTATCCCATATGGTTCTCTGAGCACTGCAAGTAATAATTCCTGATTGCAGAGCCAGGAGTCATCCCTGAGCATTGCCAGGTGTGACCAAAAAAAAAAAGCAGAAAAAATTAAAAAAAAAGAAAGACAAAACACTAGTACCATAGGTGCTATTAATTTTCTACCCAATGCAGTTCATTTGCTAGAAACACTGTGCTTTTTCTCCTGACAACAAAAACTGATGTTGCCTGATTCAGACAAGTGTCGCACATCTTCTCTGAAGTGTTCTAACCTATTATTACTATTTGAAGCGCTATGTTAGTACATTCATCTTCAGACAGTGCAACAGCCTTAAAGTCTAGTAGTCTCTGTATTACTAATAGTAATGTGAATTCAAACTTCCTGAGGCAAATCAATATGCCTAACCATGCGCTGTACTCTCTTAGGGGGGCAAAAATAAAATGTGTTGTAGAAGCAAAGATTCCACATTATAGATAATATATAGAGATACTCTGCTTCCTCAATGTAGCAGATGAATTTCCAGCCTATACTTTAATATAATTAATACTTTCTAATGTCAGAGAGCCTTTGACCTTTTTTTCAAAATTTCTACGAGAAAATTATCTTCCAAATGACTTTGAAATATATACCCTGTATTTTCTTATCATTTTTCTATTATAATTTCTTGATCACTTTATCATTTGACATCCCATTATTCATCTATTTGCTTGAGTGGGCGCCAGTAATATTTCCATTTGACCCTATCAAGTGCCAGTGTAGCCCAATGACATTTGGTTGCTTCAGGAATACGAAGAGTCTCAAACCATTCCTTTAGGGTCTTGACGAAGTCTGACAGTCTTGTAGGTGGGAGGCCACATGATCTTTTCATGTCCCATGGGATCCAGTCTGTAATGGCTCTAGTCCAGCAGTCATCTCGAAATTGCATTACACATCCAGCCCATCTGATTTTCAATGTCTTG
>JAJIBD010016674.1:0-21293 GCA_021461705.1 Cryptotis parvus | reverse complement strand
AACTGAACTATGAATAAACTTTGCAGATCACAGTTCTTTAATTAAAAAAACAATGTGTAACAAATAATAATAAACTGGTAGAACTAGAAGCTGAAGTAGGTTCCAAAATAGTAAATCTTAGCTTAAATCAGATGAAAATTTAAGGCATAGAGCAGTTAGGGGTAGAACTTTCGAGTTTTAAACTTGTGCTTCTGAGTAGAGGATGATTTTTCTCTGAAATGACAAGTAAGGAGGCCCGGGGAAGTTTAGACTTTATTCTGTCAGCTGAATGAACTGAGTTAGTTATTTGAATATGATTTCAAAGTGACTTATTTGAATATGTCTTCAAAAAGATGGTTCTGTGTTGCTTGAAGCAAGATTGAATGGATTTAATTCATACACAAAACTGAAATGAAAGATTCATTAGACAATACTTTCCCATGTAAATGTGGTATACACTATTTTCTGTTTTATTTTATTTCAGTTTTTAATGATGATGATGACCAATCAGTAAATTAAATTTAAGAATAGCTAATGAGCATGAATAGTTTTCAGAAACATTTAATCAGTATATAGTTGGCACTAAAAATGTCAAATGACATCTTTCCCCATTTCTGCTGGTACAAGGCACATGAGTTCAAATATCCTCTAAAAATTCATATAATTATAAGACAAATTCCTTAGTTTTAACTTGAATATAACTATTTTGAACGTATTTTTTAAATAAAATTGGCATAAATTCATAACATTTATTAGCTATGTGGTGACTCCCAGCATTAATTATTTTATAGATTAAAACAAAGAGACACTTTAAACAAGCAGTCACCTAGTATTTTTTGTTCGTTCTAAGCTTTCTTCTATCTTGCTTTTAAAAATGAAGGAGCCAAAATGCCTATGACACATTTCCGTTGTGTGAGGATGCTGGAAATTAGCCACAGCTAGAGGCTGAGTTTATCATAGAAATCTCTGGCTGAGAGGCTGATTAACAATCAGAGAGTTGCTAAAACTAGGAATTCCACAGTTTTGCATTGGGTTTAGCTTTACTGTAATGGAGTTTCATCACAATCAAAGCTCTATTTTTAATCTGCTTATTTTTGCTCTATACTTGTAAATTGTAACCTAATCATACTGAGCAAATAGAGCCCCAGGATGATAGCCATTTCTCTCTGAAATCACTCACAAATAAATGTGCTCTCATCATGGACTGTTAATATGGGAACGTGTTATTTAACATTAAACCCAGCCCCATTCCAAAGATTTTCAAGCTATTACTGTGGCATCCCTTGAAATATGAGTTTTTCTATTTCCCCAAGGAAAAGAAAAATCATTTCCCCTCTATAACCACCACATTTTCAGCAGCTGTTGCTACATTTGCTGCCATATAGATCCTCGGTGTATAGTAGCTTATTCATGACCTAAGCTTCTTTGCCATCTTACAATGAACCTCACATACTGTCCCATTAGTATATTTCTCTACACACTGTAAAGCTCTCTCCCTCTTTCCCCCCCCCCTCCCCTGCCTTCTCTCTGGTTATGCTGTGTTCATGGTGTACTCCTGGCTCTGTGCTCATTAATCACACCTCAGAGGACCACATGTGGTACCACAGATTGAAACCTGGTCAACCAGCGTGCAGCGCAAGTACTATACTATTTCTCTGACCCTAAGCTACAGCAGAACCACAGTAATCATTTGTTAAAAATATTGTAGTAGCTCCACCTCAGAAGTTTCTGATTCAAGATAGTTCATTGGTGTGGCTGAGAATTTACATTTCTAACAAAGTTCCAGGTATTACGGCGTTAGAGAGAGGGGCCTATGAAAATTACTGCTCCTAGGGCCAGAGTGATGTAGGTATCAACAGCAGGTAGAACGTTTGTCTTGCACTGCACCTAGGTTCAATCTCCCACTTCCCATATAATCCCCGAGCATGGCCAGGGGCAATTCCTGAGTGCAGAGCCATAAGTAACTACTGAGCATCGTCAGGTGTGGGAAGGAAGGAAGGAAGGAAGGAAGGAAGGAAGGAAGGAAGGAAGGAAGGAAGGAAGGAAGGAAGGAAGGAAGGGAGGGAGGGAGGGAGGGAGGAGGGAGGGAGGGAGGGGAGGGAGGGAGGGAGGGAGGGAGGGAGGGAGGAGGGAGGGAGGGAGGGAGGGAGGGAGGGAGGGAGGGAGGGAGGGGAGGGAGGGAGGAAGGAAGGAGGAGGGAGGGAGGGAGGGGAGGGAGGGAGGGAGGGAGGGAGGGAGGGAGGGAGGGAGGGGAGGAAGGAAGGAAGGAAGGAAGGAAGGAAGGAAGGAAGGAAGGAAGGAAGGAAGGAAGAAGGAAGGAAGGAAGGAAGGAAGGAAGGGAGGGAGGAAGGATTACTCCTCCTATAAGTCACATTTTCTTTTTGCATACTTTTTGCAGGGGTGGGGGGTGGGGGTCACACCTGACAGTGTTCTGACTTACTCATGAATCTGTGCTCAGGGATCATTCTTGGCAGTGCTGGGAGTCAGGAGAGGGGGAGATAACCCTGTGGGTTGCTGGGAAACCAACCCAGGTTTTCTGCACACAAAGCAAGCACCTTAACTGTAGTGAGGTGAGGTCCCGTAAGCCCCATTTTCAACACTGTTAAGATAACTCCTCCTTTGCTACAACAGGGGATCTTTATTCTCACAAGTCCTGAGTTAATTTTCTAACTCGACATGTATTAAGAAATTTATTCAACAGAATGAAACAAAAACACAAGCCTTCCCTTTTGTACTACTATTATTATCATTTATCAGCCAAATATATATAATGTTTCCTTTATTACCTTCTTCAATAGAACAGAGATACTTGATTCTGAAATGTTCTTTTTCCTTCAGAGAAGAACATTTAAATGAACATTGTCTTTATGGTGCATCTTATAAAATTTTGCATGTTTGCTTGTTTCACTCTGGGAAAATTGTGTTGGCTTCACTAGGTGGCAGCATAATCCTGAAATTTGAAACCAAAAATCAGAAGAATTTCTGATTCAGTCCATTGACTGAGGACAAATTCACCATTATATTGTGAATAATGAAGAAGATACCCCAGTCTAGTCCATTAACAGAATTTCATTTGTCTACTAACTGATAACTTTGCTTTAATGCAAATAGTCCTAGCATTCTTTTCGCTGTGTGTGTGTCTGTGTGTGTGTGTCTGTGTGTCTGTATCAATTTATTCCATTTCAAAGCTGTTCTCAGAAAAATAACTGTGCCAGTGCATAATACCATTTGTTCCTTTTTACTGAGAAAGAAAGTGCCTAAATTAACTAAATAAGCTCTTCCCTAATAGGTGAACCAGCGTCTCTGCCCTCCCTACCCTCCCAGCACTGATGTGAACTTTAAAAAATAAAGTATTCAGAGGTCAATAGTGTGAGTCCTGGAGTTAGAAGGCTGAGATTCAAGGTTTAGCACCACTACTTTCTAACCAGAATACCTTCAGGAGGTAATTAACCCAACTGTAGCCTAATACCTCATTTGTAATTGTGAGTAATTGAAGCAACTACATTATATGAATGGAGTAGGAAATAAACTATTATTTAAAATGAGGCCTGGAAAAAAATAAAATAAAATGAGGCCTGGCACTCTTGAAATTTGTATGGAATAATAAACCCCCATGAATAGCTAAAGCAATCCTTGGGAAAAAGATGGGAGGTATCACTTTCCCCGACCTCAAGCTCTACCACAGAGCAGTTGTAATTAAGACAGTGTGGTATTGGTATAGAGACAGACCCGTAGACCTATGAAATATGACCTGAATATCCTGAAACAAACTCTCAAATATACAACCACTTAATATTCGATAAAGGAGCAAATAATATTAAGTAGAGCAAAGAAAGCCTCTTCGGGTACTAATGCCAACCTAGAACTGAGCATTAAATAGAGGCAAAGGATACACATGACAACCCTTTAAGGTTTGTTCTGCAATCCATAGTCTGGAGGGTAAGGAAAAGAGAAAGAGAGAGAAAGGGAAATAAATAAAGAACCTGCCAAGGAGGAGGGCTGGGGGAAGGGGAGGGAACCGAGGACGTTGGTGGTGGGAGATGGGCACTGGTGGCGGGATGGGTGCTGGAACACTGTATGATCAAAACCCAAATATGAACTTTTCAATTGTATATCTTTGTAATTGTAAAAATAAAAAAAATTTTAAAAAGAAAGCCTCTTCAACAAATGGTGCTGGGAAAACTGGGCAGCTACATGTAAAAAAAAATGAACTTAGACCTCCTTCTAATGCCATGCACAAAAGTCAGATCAAAATGGATTATAGATCTCAACATCAGACATGAATCTATAAGGTACATCGAAGAAAACATAGGAGAAACGCTCTATGACATCGAAACGAAAAGTATCTTTAAAGATGACACACCACTGACCAAGAAAATGGAAACAAAGATAAACAAATGGGATTATATAAAATTGAAAAGCTTCTACACCTCAAAAGAAACGGTGACCAAGATGTAAAGACAATCCACAGAGTGGGAAAGGATATTCATCCAATACCCATCTGACAAAGGGTTAATATCCAGGACATATCAGGCACTGGTAGCACTTCACAAGAAAAAACAGCCAACCCCATCAAAAAATGGGGAGAAGAAATGAACAGAAGCTTCCAAAAAGAAGAAATTCGAATGGCCAAAGGCATATGAAAAAGTGTTGTTCATCTTTAGTCATCAGGGAGATGAAAATCAAAACAACAATGAGGTACCATCTCACACCACAGAGACTGGTACACATCCAAAACAGCAAGAACAACCGGTGCTGGCATGGATGTGGGGAAAAAGGGACTCTCATCCACTGCTGGTGGGAGTGCCGACTGGTCCAGCCCTTTTGGAAAACAATATGGGCATTCCTCCGAAAACTAGATATTGAGCTCCCATTTGATCCAGCAATAGCACTTCTGGGAATATACCCAAGAGACTGAAAAACACCTAGCAGAAACGTTATCTGTACTCGATTATTCATCTCTGTGCTATTCACAATAGCTAGAATCTGGAAAAAACCTAAATGCCCGAGCACAGAGGACTGGCTAAAGAAACTGTGGTTCATCTACACTATGGAATACTATGCGGCTGTCAGAAAAGATGAAATTATGAAATTTACTTGCAAATGGATGGACATGGAGACTATCATGCTGAGTGAAATTAGTCAGAAGGAAAAGGACAGATATAGAATGACTGCATTCATTAATAGGATATAAATAGATACCAGTGTTTTACTAAGTGTGGGAAATGGTAATGGCAGATTAAAACTCACCATTGAATATACACAAAGAAACTTAAGTGATAAACTCTAAATTTCTGCAGGGCTAGCCACAATGTGTAAAAGAAGAGGGAGAGAGATGCAGAGACAGAGAGAGAGAAAGAGAGGAAGTGGGGCTACCTTCTATTGAGGCAGCCTGGGGGTGAATGGAGGGGGGGGGGGGTACATTGGTGATGGAAATGGGGCACTGGTGGAGGGATGGGTGCTGGAATACTGTATTTCCAAGAACCAATTATGAACACCTTTGTAATTGTATGTTTCACGGTGGTATAATAAAAAAATGTTTTAAAAATATAAAAAAAAATGAGGCCTGCTGGAACTCAATACATTTTCATTATTTATAGTGTGGGGGGGGTGCTGCAACTCTTACTTTTCTGTGCTCAGTTCTCCCACATAATGCCAGTCTGCTGTAATGAGTGGGGCTTATTAAGATCTCCCTTAGAAAAGAGAATATAACAGTGCCAGAGACTAAATACTCTCACAAAATATACAGCTACTCCAACCTAGAATTTTAGTATCAAATATCGAGTCAATGGAAAATTCTCTCCCTTTCTTCTATACTCCTGTCTTAAGTTGTTTTGCTCCACTTCTGTGATTTCTCCTCCCCCAAAATTCCCTCAATAAATGCTCTAAGTTTATATCATCATCATCTCTATATTCCCTTTATAGTGCTCTGATTATTTTTTGGCTTTTTGGGGTCATAGCTGGTAATATTCAGGGGTTACTCTACACTCGGTAATTACTCCTGGAAGTGCTCAGGGGACCATATGGGATGCCAGGTTGGCCACACAGGTTGGCCACATACAAGGCAAAAACCCCTACCCACTATGCTATTGCTCCGGCCCCTGTGCTCTGATATTCTGATAGTGTTTATTACCATCATCTTCTTTGTGTCTCCTCAGAATTCACAAGATAGCTGTGATTACCCCATTTTCTGGTAAAGAAGTGTAGATGAAGAGACAAAGGGCACTGCAAATTCACCTTATTTTGTGATTTATAAAAGATACCCCAGTCTAGTCATTGACTGAGGTTAAATAGATATAAGAAAAGTCTAGTCTCCTTTGTAGAATTTCAATTATTTTCATAACAGCATGGCACACATGATGTCCATTGCTTCCCAGTGAGTTCCTTTTTAAAGCTATTTTTGCATATGTGTGCTTATTTGTTTCATTATTTTGCTTTAGAATCTGTAAACCAGGTTTTCTTTTTTCTTTCTTTCTCAATTGAGTTATCATAGTATACAGCCATATTCAAGTGATTGTTTTTTAATTATATTATATTGAGGAGTCTACGTTTTCCCAGGAAGTGCTCAGAAGCTATGATAGGATCACACTGTTGATTCACTGCCAACTGGGTCAGCAGCTCAGTGCAGAGTCCTGAGGATACAAGACTGCTTGGTCCAGAGTGGTCAGATATCAGGGCCACCCAGGTAGTGTTTGGGTCTTGAGAGCCACACCTGGAGATGCTCAGGGGACCATGTCATATCTGGCATAAAAGCCTGGTTTTGGGGCATACTATCCATGCGCCCCAATTTCTATACTATCTCTTGGCAGCCCTTAATTACTTTTAAGGCAATATATCCACATTAAAAGGAAAAAGAAAATTACAGACACAGTGAACTTTAAAAAAAGTATACGCATTGTTTGGGGTTAGAGCTGGTGGATCTTAATGTGTTCCCTCAAGCACTAGGAGTAAGCCCTGGGAACCACTGGGAGTAATCTAAAAAACAAACAAAAGAAAACATTATTAGATTTTATAACTTTTATTTAGGGGCTGGAGCATTGTACAGCAGGTAGGGTGCTTGCCTTGCAGGAAGCCAACCTTAGTTTGATACCCTACACCAAATATGGCTTAATCCCGGAGCTTGTCAGGAGTGATCGCTGAGAGCAAAGCCAGGAGTAAGCCCTGAGCACTGTTGGGTGAGGCCCCAAATCAAAAATAAAGATAAGTTTCCTTTCCTATGCACAGTGTGGTTATTCTCTACAGCTGTGGCGTCTTTAAATGGGCATCATTTAAGGCACCTAAGGCATTTTCTTTCATAAAATTTATTCACATAGCACATACATAATAGAGAGCCAATCTCAGGTGCAAAATTTTGTCTTGAAATCAAGATTATGATTTACAAGTGAAACTGCTATCACATCAAAAGAGAAGACAACCATAGAAAAAGAAACAAACAGGAGAGATTCTTGCAGAAGCCTGTAGTTTTTTTGAAAGACATTTTTTCCTAACCCCAAACCATGTCAGACTATAATTCACAAGCAACTAACTAACCACAGAGCAGCAGAGACATGCTTAGACATTCCAGAGGCACCAAAGGCAGCCACACAGGGGTGCTGCCTCCTGCATTCCAAATATCCCTGCAACCATATGTGATGCCAGGAATAGCAATAGCTAAGACATCCAGGCAGGTGAAAAAAGAGTCTCTTTTATTCAGAACTGATTTTAGAACCATCGCAAGCTGAAAGGACTCTAGTATTAGTGCACTCAGATCCCAGGCAATTGCTAGTCTTGGGTGGACCAGTGGATAAAAACGTTCAGGAGTAACTAAAATGAGAGAAACTTGGGATCAGATCTATGTGCATGCTATCTTAGTCTGCTTTGTCCAAGCTTTAACAGAGCTCCAGAATTTATCTAGGAGTGCAATATTAGGAAAAAATATGAGAAAGGGGTATATTCCCTATGTTTCTTTTCTCTAAGTGAGCCTTTAGTCTATGTTGTATCATTCATTGTTTTTGCTGTTTTTCAGGTAAGTTGAGCTGGAGGCTCGAAAATGTTAGATAATTTGCTAAGGGAAAATTTATCATGGCAGGCTAAAAGTAGTCATATGTTTATCAATACCAACGCCCCTGTACTTCCAATAACTTGCTTCTGGCTAACACACACACACACACACACACACACACTTCATAATGTGCTTAAGTACACATTCCATTTCATTTTGAATATCTAATTCTTCACTATAATTTTATTTTCTTAGTAAATTTCTAAGCTGAAGAGCTCTTTAAGGAATTGTTAAGAATTATACATCACATCAATCACCAAGTTGGATCCCTAATCAAATTAGCTGAAGCCAAAGTTTTACAAGTGTTCCTTCATTAAAAATTACAAAAAAGTAGTGATGAAAGTCTTTTATATGTTTCCAATGGTTATACTCATATCAAAATGTGAATCCAAACTTAGATTCCATGTTAATGTTCTCAACTATTCATAATTTCTCAGATATATCCTTTATTATATATTGCAAGCATCATTTTCTTAGCACCCAACATCATGGGTGATAAGAAAAAGTTCAAAGTCAAGTAATGCTTTGTATGTGTATATGGAAAGCTATCACATACTAACACCAAAACTAAGAAAACTTAGAAGCAAACTTTGGTCTTAAAAACCCTCAAAAGAGGGGCCGGAGCGATAGCCCAGCGGGTAGGGCGCTTGCCCTGCACGCGGCCGCCCATGCCGGCCCGGGTTCGATCCCTGGCATCCCATATGGTCCCCTGAGCACCGCCAGGAGTGATTCCTGAGTGCAGAGCCAGGAGTAACCCCTGAGCGTCGCTGGGTGTGACCCAAAAAGCAAAAAAAAAAAAAAAAACCCTCAAAAGAACAATAGGCAAAGGTAATAGAAACTTTCCAGAAAATTTTAAAACCATCTCAAAAACTGGTTTTTTTTTAGACAAAAAAGGACATTTTATTGTTATTGCATGTATAAATTTTATTATAGCACTGTGCAAATAAATGCTCCGCTACGGAATAATTTACACTATCTAATCTACAGCTTGTTATTGATCTCTCTATGTTTAATAGACTTCTTAGAACTCGTGAGTTATAGAGTAGAGGAAAGCCAATCCCCGGCTTCTATGTTTCCTCTCAAAAACTATGATCAGATAAAAATTTTATGTAAAAAAAAAAGCCTCCTGGTTATTTTAAGAGTCAGGGAGAAAGCTCAATGGCACTACATGTTTTGCATGGTGGGTTCTCAGACCTGGTCCCTGTAATCACAGACTCCCTAAGCAAATCTGGGAGCGACCTCCAAGCACAAAGCCAGAAGCAGCTCTATGCTGGGTGTTGCCCCAAAATAATCAAATAAAATTACTTTCACTAATCATTTAAAATAATTTTTATGTTATATCAGAGTATTTTAACATATACACAAGTGGTCAACTTTGAGCTTGTGCACGTTACTTATCTAGTAATTGGGCTCTGATATATATATTTTTTTTTTAATTAACATTTTATTATACCACCGTGAGATATACAATTACAACGTTGTTCATGTTTGGAGGTTTCAGTCACATAGTGTTCCAGCACCCACCCTCCAAAAAACTGGTTTTTTTTAGAAGAAAGAAAAAATTTAATGAAAAGTACAAGAGACAGGAAAAGGAAGTTTCCTTGTGGGAATAAAACTAAGTTTGAGAGAGCAAAGTTTAAACTTGTGAGTTAGAAATCCTATTTTATCGCAAAGAAGGACAAGAAAGCATAACAAAGCTATTGGAATAATGAGAGCAAAGCCTCAGAGCACTAGAATGTCTGTGATATATTTAATTATGTTTAAGACATAATTTAGATTTTTGTAATTTTTTTGTCTTTTGGGGTCACACCTGACGATGCTCAGGGGTCACTCCTGGCTTGCACTCAGAATTACTACTGGTAGTGCTCTGTAGACTACATGGGATGCCAGAGATCAAACTCTGGTTTCCCACATGTAAGGCAAGTGCCATACACATTGGACTATTGCTCTAGCTCCAGGGTTTTGTAATTATAAGTGTATTATTATAACCCAAGGATTGAAAACTTAGCATAATAAAACTACATTTTACAAGTAAATAATGGATTAGATAATTATTATGTTATATTAGGTTGCCTTTCAAATGGGTATCTTTACTAAAAGCAAATCAGCAATCCATTTGTTAGTAGAAAGCATATAAATAACAATTTTTATTGTAGAGTAACACAGATCTAAAATTTTTTGATTGCAAAGGACTTCCAGTTTGAAGTTTTCAGCAAGACATTAGGCAAAACTAGATGCCAGCAGCAAAGGTAATATGTCTTCATTAGGTAAAATGTATTATTTGCTCCACTTAAATTATCATTTTCTCTCATCCATATTAGTAATAGGTTATGAAATTTAAACAAAATCAGATACCAGACAGGTCAAGGGCATAAGTAGCTAGCAGCAATGCTTTCATTTCCTTAAGGGAAAACTGATTAGTAAATAAAGATAGACTTAACTTAAAACATAAAGGTCCAAGAAAATTCTGAATTCAGTCTAAGTTATGGCTACAGGCTGCAAGAATGAAGGCAGAGAGCCAAGAATAGGAGATGTGTTATGTTCAGGGAAAAGATTTGAAATTGAAGTTCCTCTGAACGGTGAAATGAGCTCTCAAGTGGAGTTCAGAGGAAGACAGGAGGGAAATGTGGAGCATAGCTGGAACAATCAAATGGAAATCAGCATGCCCATGGTGTATTTCCTAAAACCTGCTCAGTCAAGAAGAACAAAATAGTAAAGAAGCAATAAAAGAATAAATGACCTAGAATTATTGGCCTCACCAAGCATAACTTGCTACATAGGGTTTGTTTCAGAAGCAGATGTAGAGAAATTGCCACCCCACCAGGATTTCACCACTATAGACGTTCCTTTAAGCTTTGTTATCTGACAAGACACTGTTCAAAGCCAGAAGAACATGTAAAATTTTATTACAAGAATCACAGAAGTAAGCGGCAGAAATCTGTCTCTTGGTACAATATTGGGAAATGTCATTTGTTGACAGATTTGTACCATAATAAACCGGTCCATAAATATACACGGTAAACTGAGAAGGCAAGAAATAAATTACTCCAATGTTATATTCAGAAGCTGAAGGATAGACCCTTGATTTATTTTTTGTGTGCTATTATTTTAAAAAGGCAAAATAATGTACCAAGTTGTTGACTTACATTTGACTACAAATAACCTTTCTCTTTCTCTCTCTCTTTCTTTCTTTCTTTCTTTCTTTCTTTCTTTCTTTCTTTCTTTCTTTCTTTCTTTCTTTCTTTCTTTCTTTCTTCTTTCTTTCTTTCTTTCTTTCTTTTTCTTTTCTTTCTCTTTCCTTCCTTCCTCCTTCCTTCCTTCCCTCCTTCCTTCCTTCCTTCCTTCCTTCCTTCCTTCCTCCCTTCCTCCCTTCCCCTTCCTTCCTTCCTCCCTTCCTTCCTTCCTTCCTTCCTTCCTTCCTTCCCCTTCCTTCCTTCCTTCCTTCCTTCCTTCCTTCCTTCCTTCCTTCCTTCCTTCCTTCCTTCCTTCCTTCCTTCCTTCCTTCCTTCCTTCCTTCCTTCCTTCGTCATTCCCGGCGATGCTCAGGGGTTGTTCCTGGCTCTGCACTCAGGAATTACCTCCTGGCGGTGCTCGGAGGACCATATGGGATGCCGGGGATCGAACCCGGGCCAGCAGGCTGGCCGCGTGCAAGGCAAATGCCCTACCCGCTGGGCTATCACTACGGCCCCTACAAATAACCTTTCATAAAAAAAACCCTTTTATGAAAAAAGGAAGGTTATAAAAAGCCTCGGGTTTTCTGTGTTGCCTAAAAGTCGCCATATCCATTTCTGTGGCTGTGTCCAGAGTTACAGTAACAACAAATGCAACTGTATTTTGTATCATTGCTAATTCATCTGTTTCTGAAATTTTCTCAAATGAGAAATAATGAAGTCAATTTCAATAGGGTTGGTTTTCTTTTTGTGTCTACCAAAAACATTTTTCTTTCTGCCTGTCTCAGTACAAGCCACCAAGACATACTCCCAAACTCTTTACAAGGAAGCCTCACCTCTTCCACTAAGTTAAACTTTACTTCTAGTAAGATCTTCCATATTCTGATCCTAAAAATAAAAACTGTATACTATGTTGTTTACAATTTTGCAGGCATAAGAATGCCAGAGAAAAAAATCAAGGCATCTAGAAACAGGAACCTTAACCTGAGCCTTCTCTTACTAATGTGTTGTCCTTTCAGTGGCCTTGCTTCCATGGGACACCATGGGTCCTGATTCCCTGTTTATCAAATTAGAATTCCTCTTAAAGGCCCATTGTGAGATTCAGTAGGCCAATCCACACAGGAAAGTTTTGCATAGTATAAAAGTACTCTTTAAAGTTAATTGTTATTTTATACATATTCAGAAAACGCTTGTTACATGCATGACGCTGTTTTGAACTCTCCATAGTAAATAAAATGGAAGGTAAGGTAAATTCCCAACTCTCAAAGACCTCTAAATGTCATAGAGGAATAAAGACATAAACCTTAATAACTGAAGCACAGAGGTGTGAAAGTAAGTGCCTGTCCAGCAAGACTTCAACTCAATTTGACAAACATCCATTAGAGGGGCTCTGAGGTACAGTTAATGCAGTAGGTCGCTGTCACCTGTCCACTGGGAAAGACACATACAGAGTAATATAAGCCAGTTGATGATAAATAAACACAGTACATACTGGGAATTAATTATGCCTGAGTAGATAAATAGGAAGGTTTAGCCTGATATTCAAGGATAAATTTGTACAGAAGCCAAACCTTAAAATATGCTTTCAAAAACATGAATCTTATTCCTAGGGGGTGAAGGTAAATAGAGCCAAATCTGTCATGGGATTGCTCAGAGCTCTAAGGCAGATGAATACTGGGGGAAAGTGGAGGTGATGATGGAGACTGAGCTGAGCTGGGTAAGCACCCAGTACCACAGTGATGTAAGACTACCATATCTGCAGGTTCTAATCACAAGGCTTCATCCTAATGCACTAGTCGTTTGCCTCAACTTTATTAAAATAAAAGAGACAAGGTATAGAGAAAAGTAAGTGGTTCTTAGAAGGAAGTGGCTCTTGAAGTCAGAATCCAGGTAAAATTTTTTTGTTTGCTTACTTGTATTTTAATAACACTTTATAGTTGTTTACTACATGCTAGGTATTATTTTGAGCATTTTGCCTATGCGGACTTATTTCACTAACCAACATGTGTAAGTGAGAGGTAAAACTATCCCTATCATAAGGATGAAAAAACTGAAATTCAAGAATTCAAAAGTGAAAATGCTCAGGAAATCAGGAAACTATTATTTTCCTTTAACTCTTCTCTATAATAAAAGTAGTTACCTTTATAATCAAATATAAAAATTAAATGTAAAAATTCCTGATAAATTCTTATCAAAAAGGAATCCAATAATTATTAAAAGAATCATATAACCACTTCCATGATCAAGTGGGATCAATCCCAGGGACGTAAAGACAGTTCAAAATATGTAAATAAATTAATGTAATATAACATATCAACAAAAAGATAAAAATTTTATGGTCGTATAAATTTATGCAAAGAAAACTTTTGACAATATTTAACATTAATTTATAATAAAAATAGAAAACAATAAAAAGTAATAGAAGCAGCACACTTGAAGATAGTAACAGCCATTTACAACAAACTGAAAACCAATATCCTATGCAATGGTGGAACTTTTAAAAGCCTTCCCTCTGAGAGCAGACAAAATGCAAGAATATCCACTCTCTCCACTGTTATTCAATTAAGGAAAAATACAGCCAAAGGAGCTAAAGTTGAAAGGAAGTTAAACTCTGAGTAAATTTTCATTAAATAATATACATAGAAGACTAAACACTTAACTGAAGATGTCTTAGAAAAAATAAACCAACACAGAAAATAAGGCCTCAAAAGCAATATAAAAAAACTGATTGCATTTTATATTCAAACAATAAGCCAAACAAGAAAGAAAAAATACAAACCTATTTAAAATAATATACTAAAGCTCCACAGTCAGTGTATCTACTGCATTAGCACTAATGATGGAGAGGCTAATTCAATTTTAGACGTTTTAGTAATGCTTATCATCCAAATATTCAAAAGATAATTGTAATATAAATTGCATTTCTCAATAGAAATTGAGTCTATCACCGTGTTGTAAATATTACGAGCTTAAATCAGATAAGGAAAGGACAGTGGTAGTTCTATTGTATACACTTTCTAAAGGAGAGGTTATCAAATTAAGACTAATTGGACACAATTAAGATTATAAATAAAGCAAGAATTCCACCTTCAAATAAATAATGTACAAATATCTAGGAATCAATGTAGCAAAATGAAATATAAAACACACAAAAAGTTAGTATTGAAATAACTAGAAGAGCATATCAGGAAATAAAAAAAAATTATTTCATGGACTGGAAGAATTAACATCACCAAAATGACTATCCTACCCAAAGCATTATACAGATTTAGTATATTACCCATCAAATATACTGATGAGGTTTTTCAAGGACTTACAAAAAATACTAAAACGTATGTGGAATCATAAAACTGTCTGAATTTCCAAAGCTATGCTGAGTCAAAACATAAAATGTATAAAAAGACAAACTTTTGGGGCCGGAGGCGATAGCCCAGAGGGTAGGGGCATTTGCCTTGCATGCAGCAGACCCAGGTTTGATCCCTGGTATCCCATATGGTCCCCGAGCACTGCCAGGAGTAATTCCTGAGTGCAGAGCAAGTAACCCCTGAGCATCGACAGGTGTGGCCCAAAAGAGCAAAAAAAAAAAAAAGAGACAAACTTTTTTTTTAAAATGGGAGGTATTTTTTCCTGACCTTAAATTGTGCTATAAAGTAGTAATCAAAACACAGTGGTACTAGACTAACAATTATAAATTTAAAAATAATTTAGATCCCAGAAATAAATCTTCAGATTTTGGGACAGTTAATCTATAAAAAGGAGTTGGGTACATGAAGTGCAGCAAGGAATGTCTCTTAAAAAAATGGTGCTGGGAAAAATGGAAAGCCACATGCAATAAATTAAACCAGATCTGTTTCATTGAGACGCTGTCTCATCATTTCAAAATTGTCAGCTGCATACATTTATTCTCTGCATATATTTAAATTTGAGCTAAATCAACATATATTTTGTTGATTTGATTTTAATTGTAGGGGCTCCACCCAGTGGTGGAAGTCACATAGAATCAAGGATGGAACCCAGGATCTCAAATGTGCAAGATATGAGCTCTGTCACTTGAATCATAGCCTCAGCATCAAATCAGCACATATTTTCAACCATCAGAATTGCAGAAATATTCCTTAATAAATTTGTCTCCTGTTCCCTTGACATTCTTGTGTACATCTTATTTCTCCCTATAAGTCAGTTCTGTTATTCCATGTCGCTAGTTCCTTTGGAGAAATATGCATAGCAAAGGGGATAAAAATCCCCTTTGCTATGCATATAAAAAATCTAGAAACTACACATAAAGGGAGAGAATTTATGCAATAAATATGAGTTTTAACAATACAAAAGGGCTAATGGCAGAGTTCCCACTCTCAGCAGAATGGCCAAGAGCCAGACATTTTAGTGCTGAACTTTAATTGATTATTTTTAAATGTATGTTCTTGTTACACCATTTTTATGCTGCTTAGCAACTTTTAAAAAAATTTAAAACATTCAAGTGTGGCTTAGATTCTACTAGTCAAAGAAACAAAGACCTACCCTAAAATGGTCGGTTTCAATTATATATGTTGTGATCAACCAGTTGTTCTTGAAATCTTCTATAAATGTTTAATAAAATGTCTTTAGAACAGATCTAAAAAATTATGGTTTAGACTATTTTTTCAGAGATACGAACATAGTAAATTTAAGCGATTTTTTTAGGAACATGTATTAATTTATAATACCTTTCAAATATTGGTAATATGGCTCCAGAGCATTCTATCAAGTATTTTTCTGAAGAGAATCTTATCAGTTTTGTGTTGGCATGGGAATGAGATATGAAAAGTGTTACACTATGAAAAATAGACTCAAGTGAAAACTCTAATACATTGTTGGTGGGAACATAAATTTGGACTGCCTCTAAAGAAAAGGTATAGAGGGTCCTAAGAAGAAAAAAAAATGAAAATTTTAAGTGATACAGCAAATAACATTACTAGGAAATTATCCAAAAGGTCTGAAAAATATTAATTTGGAAAAACACTTGCACAAATCCTTGTCACATTATGGCAATATGTTCATAAAAGCTTTATTCACAGCAGTCAACACATAATCAAAATGGTGATTGGACAATAACTGGATAAAGAAACGGAGATGGCAGGATAGAACTAAGGAAAGGAGCATGCAAGGCAAAGTCCTCAACCCCTGCACTAGCTCTTCCCCATTCCATATCCTGAAATTCTAACAACACCTCCCACCTTGAGATAGTACTACAGGAGTAATTAGACATAAGAATGGAACCCAGATGAGCAGATTAATGCTGTTATAAAGAGAGGGGCCCAATGGGAGAGCTTGCTTTGTTCTCCTCAACCATGTAAGGTGACAGTGAATAAAAGGATCTGGGCACCACAAATCCTGTTCTCACTAAAAATCATCAATGGAACACCTGAATTTTGGACATGCCCATCTCTGGAATGATGAAAAATAAATTCACATCTTTTATAAACCTCTAAGATGTGGTAATTTTATAAGGGCTGAACTAAAATTTTCATGCCTTACTTTTTAATATACATTTTTATTCTATTATTCTTAATTTAAAAACTTTATTGATTGAAAAATCTGTGGTTTACAATACTATTAGAAATAGTATATCATGCACATAATTCTGAAACTGAACCTAACACCAATGTACCCACCTCCTCCTTCTCCAAGGAGCCTAATACTCACCCCTAATACTCTCTCTCCAAACCTCCCTTCCCAACTTAATTGTGTGGTTCAGTTTTCCCAAAACATTGCCTTCAGATCTTTACTGTGTATCCTAAGTCTCACCTATGAGAGATCATAGGTGTCTATCTATTTCCTTCTGACTGTCTTCACTCAGCATGTGTCCTCTAGTTCCTAGAATGTTGCTGCACATTGCATGATTTTGTTTTTTCTTAAAACTGCATAGTATGTGTATGTGTATATAAGATAGATACATATATACAAATATAAATATATAACATAGTGTGTATATAAATATGTGTATGTGTATATAAGCTGTGATATATGTATGTATATATATATCACAAATTCTTTATCTGTCATCATAAACTCTTATTTGTAGGATAATCAGAGTTGGGAAATATTTAACTAAGTGAGTAAAGGGAAAAAAGGAAAAATTAAGAATGGAGGGGACAAGATGAAGTCCCTTTCGATCAGTTACTATATGAACTTATGTCCATATATTGCCAGATATTTTTTCTGGATCTTTTGCAAGAGAACAGAAATTAATTTTGGACTTTAATAACATTTCTTTGAATTTTTAACCAATGGTCAAATTTTCTCAAAAATTGTTTCCTTGCAATTCCATATCCTGAAATTGTTTCCTTACAATTTCCATATCTGTTAGTTATATCATAATTATCACTGAAGCAAACTAATCAGAGAGGAGAGTAAACAAACTTGATCTTGCTCTAGACCAGAACTTTTAAAATTTTTTTCACTTGAGACCCCTTTCCACCCAAGAAATTGTTATGCAACACTAGCTATGTATGTATTTGTAATAAAATAAAGCAAACATTTATGATAATAAATCAGAGAAACTTATTTGAAAACAATTTTTTTCAGATTTTTCTTGACAGTTATCTGAACCCTACATAGGGTCAGCCATAGCCCACAGTTTAAGAAGCTAGACTCTACCTTCCAGGGCTGTTCACTATACCAACATTTGATAAAACAAAACAAGATAGGGCTGGAGATACAGTACAGGGATTAAAGTGCGTACCTGCCATCTGACTGACCCCAGTTTTATCCCTGAAACTGCCGCTCACTACCCAGAAAGACCCCTGAGCATGGAGATAGCTGTGGAACTTGAGCATCTCTGGGGAGCCCTCTACGCCCACCAAAAGCAAGAGAGACAATTCCTTTGTTTATAAGACACACACTTGCATCATTTGTATCACTTGTCTTCCTGTTGTTCATCGATTTGTCCAGTGGGCACCAGAAATATCTCCATATGTCCTGTCAGGTGCTAATGTAGCCTGAGGGCATCTGCTCACTCCAGGAACACGAAGAGCCTCAGACCATTTCCTCAGGTCATGGGAATGAGGTCTATAATTGTTACTGGTTTTTGGCAGATCAAATATGACACTGGTAGCTTGTCAGGCTCTCCCCGGTGGGTGGGATACTCTCAGTAGTAGGCTCTCATCTCATGCATTTACTGATGAACCCCAACAGGGAGAGATTGGCTTTTCTTCTTGGGTGGAGCTCTGATGAGCTGTGGAGTCTGGATGTTGAAACCGGTGGCCCTCATGGTGTGGGGGTTCCTCTGGCTTCCTACGAGGCTCTATTGGGATAGTAGGCCAAGGCTAGAACTTGCCTTCCCTTCTGGGCACCTCATGATCAGCAAAGCACAGGGAGAGCCGGTAGCAACTCTGCCCTGTGTGTCTAAGTCTCTGGATCAGGCATACCTGGGCTTGAAATAGTCTTTGCTGTAGGGTGGGAGTCTGCTGAGCAGGGCTTGAGATCGGCTTTTCTCTTGGGCAGAGCTCTGATGAGCTGTGGAGTCCGGATGTTGAAAATGGTGGCCCCTCATGGTGTGGGAATTCCTCTGGCTTCTTGTGAGGCTTTGTTGAGATGACAGGCCATGGCTAGAACTCGCCTTCCTTCCCGGGTGCCTCATGATAAGCTGAGCACAAGGATTGCTGGTAGCAGCTCTGTACCATGTCATAAGACACACAACAACAACTAAGATACACATGGAAAATTAATTTTAGCACCTACCAGGCAATGAAAGTCCACAATGATATGACTCAGTTTTTTGTAAAAGACATCCAATCACAGCTCAAGCCAGCTTAGTACTATCTATCTCAAAAACTCTACAATCATAGCCTAGTTCAAACTACTTTATTATTTCTCATTGTTTCCTTACAATTTCTTAATATTTATTCTACTTCTTTTTGTCAGGTCACACATTTAGAGCTTTCCAAGTAAAATCTGGAACCAAAAGCTACAGACGAAGGACCAGGTGGTATAGAAAAGTAAGATTAGCCACTCCACATAGGTAGGCAGCAGTTGTAACATTCAGAGATAGTTGAGGAGCAACAACATAAAGTTTTGTGCACCTGTGTACCAAATCCTTAATTTTTATATCAGAGACTTTCTTTAATAGGTGTAACAAATGTGAACTATACACAGTCCAGAGAGTCTCAATAGACATTTTATCTCAGGAACACATTGGGGCCACTTCAGGTGCCTGAGAGGCAAATACAGTGCATGTATCAAGTAGAGGGGCATGACAGGAGTCTCCCCAGAGCACAGCTCTCTGGGTAACAGGTGGACAATCTCTGGGTAATCTTAATTGCCTTTCCCAACACCTTTAAGTCTGGTTTTTTGCTCAGGTTCCTGAACTACTCACTCCTAGCACTCAATCAGAGATTCACTTCTGACTCATGTCTAGCTCATGCCCTCATTGCCCTAATAAGGAATCTTCTTCCTAGGTACGGGGTCACATACTGCGTATGAGATCAACCTTTCTAGAACTGAGTAGGACAACATATAAGTGGATAAATAATCACTACAAACAACTGGATTGGGTTCAAAATGTTCTTGCTTTTTCCCTCTCCTTTTAATAAGTTTTCTAGGGAAGGTGGAAATACATCCTATTCATGTGCAATTTTAGTTAATGCTATTTGAAATAGTGTTTGAGTCTATAAACCTAATATGTTGCCATAGGAACAGGTCTTCATCTGAAAAGCATCCAATTGGTTCTGAAATTATCATTCAGAACACCTTCATAAATTGGAATGACTCCAACAGGTATTCAGGATGTTAGCATTAAGCAATGAATTGCATTTTCTTCTTTTAATTATTTTGAAGTCAAGAAATGAACAGAGAAACGCCAAACTTAGATATACATAAAAATACAAGATATTCACAGAGGAACATTTCTCCTTAATTATTTTATTCTTGAAACAGCATGAAAATAGAGCAACATACACCATTAAGAATAAATCAGTTATGTTTCAAATATATGACTAACCGAATGAACTGTAACAAGAAAAAAAATAGTTCATTTAAACAGTATTATTCTTATTATCAAAGAAATCAGTAAACTTTGTTGTATGAATTCCAATATCATAGGATATTTTATTTATTTATTTTATTTAATTGTTTTTATTATACCACCGTGAGACATACTGATTACAAAGATGTTCGTAATTGGTTCTTCGGTAATACAGTATTCCAGCACCCAAATCTCCACCAGTGCCCTATTCCCACCACCAATGTACCCACACCCCCTCCCTCACTCCCAGGCTGCCTCAATAGCAGGTAGCCCCCGTTTCCCTCTCTTTCTCTCTCTGTTTCTCTCTCTGTCTCTGCATCTCTCTCCCTCTTCTTTCACTCATTGTGACTAGCCCTGCAGATATTTAGAGTTTATCATTTAAGTCTCTTTGTGTATATTCAATGGTGAGTTCTAGTCTGACACTACCATTTTCCACACTTAGTAAGACACTGGTATCTATTTATATTCCATTAATGAATGCAGTCATTCTATATCTGTCCTTTTCCTTCTGACTAATTTCACTCAGCATGATAGTCTCCATGTCCATCCATTAGCAGGTAAATTTCATAATTTCATCTTTTCTGACAGCTGCATAGTATTCCACAGTGTAGACAGATGTACCACAGTTTCTTTAGCCAGTCCTCTGTTCTCGGGCACTTAGGTTTTTTTTCCAGATTCTAGCCATTTGAATAGCGCAGCGATGAATAATCGAGTACAGATAGTGTTTCTGCCATGTGTTTTTGGGTCTCTAGAGGTATAGTCCCAGAAGTGGTATTGCTGGATCAAATGGGAGCTCAAGATCTAGTTTACGGAGGAATGTCATAGGACATTTTAATGCCCTCATGCAACACTTATCTCCATGAATATCTTAACCACTTAATATTCCCAAATTAAAAATTTTAGGAATTATATAACCTCTGAAAAGAGGAAAGAAAGAAAAGAAAGAAAGAAAGAAAGAAGGAAAGAAAGAAAGAGAGCCACAGGCACAAAAAAGGGATGCAAATTTTTTCAAATTTAGGAAACAAAACTTGAAATGTTTATTCCACTGGAATTTGTGGTCAAAGAATTAAATGAGACATTAGTAAAATTACTTCATCCCAAG
>JAJIBD010016671.1:0-19438 GCA_021461705.1 Cryptotis parvus | reverse complement strand
CTTGGTTTAACTAAATTTTTCACTATTTTATGGCTTATAGTTTGTTAATTACAACGCTTTAAGTTTTTATTATTTCCTACCTCCTGCCTACTTTAGGTTCCATTTGTTGGTCATTTTCCAGTTTAAGTTGTGCAATAAAATTATTTATATGGACCATTTCTTAATTCCTAATCAATGCTTGTAAAACTAGAAACGTTCCTCCTAATACTGTGTTTTGCTGTGTTCCCCCAGCTTGCTAGGTCATATCCTAGGCCTCATTTATTTCAGAAATACTTAAATTTTCTCTTCCATTTCCTCTCTGATTTATTGATATTGTACTGAACTATTTAATTTCAAGGTGCTTGAGTTTTCCATTTCTGTTTATTATTAAGTTATATTTTAGTACATAATAATCTGGGAAGATACTTGGTATGATTTATATCCTCTGCAATTTGTGGATTTATGTATTTTGTCTCAATATGTCTTCTGTCTTGAAGAATACCCCACGTGCATTGGCAAAGAATGTGTATTCAGCTTTTTTGAGGATGAAACTATATATATCTTTTATAAGTAGATAGAGATAGATAGGTAGATAGATAGATGATAGATAGATGGATGGATGGGTGGGTGGGTGGGTGGGTGGGTGGGTGGATGGATGGATGGATGGATGGATGGATGGATGGATGGATGGATGGATGGATGGATGGATGGATGGATGGATGGATGGATGGATGGATGGATGGATGGATGGATGGATGGATGGATAGATAGATAGATAGATAGATAGATAGATAGATAGATAGATAGATAGATAGATAGATAGATAGATAGATAGATAGATAGATAGATAGATAGATACTAAACCCTCTCTTCCATTTCTTCCTTCCAAAGCAAGTACTTTCTTTCTGAGCTTGAGTGTAGTTGATCTATTGAGAGGTGACAGCAGTGGTGTTCCCTTTCTTCAAACCTATGATCAATTGTTTTGAGTATTTTCGCGTCCCTCATTAGGTGCTTATACATTTAGAAGTGTGAATTCTTCCTGATGAATATATTCTTTGATTACTGAGTTTCACTGTCTCTTATAACCTTTTTAAGCCTAAAGTCTATGTCATCTAATAAAAGTATGGACAGCCCAGTCTTGTGAACTGTATTGTTTGCTTTGAAGAATTGTCTTCCAATTTTTTACTTTGAATCTGTCTTCAGTATGCAAAAGTGTTTCTTTCAGCCAACAGAGTGTCAGGATTTAATTTCTAATCCATCCTGCCAATCTGTGTCCTTTATTGGTGTGTTTAGCTAATTGATATTGAGAGAGATTATTGTCCTGGAGTTTCGTACCATCTTTCTGCAGAAGTTTTTTTTTATGCATTCATGCACTCTCCATCTTGGGGGAACTTCTTAGAAGAAAGGTGTTTTTCTTTTTCTTCTTCATCAGGGGTTTGTTCCTGACTATGCAACACCAATGATCCTTATATTGTTCCTTTAAATTCATCTCAAAGTCTCCTGCCAGCTGTTCATTTATTTTGAAGCTTCTCTCCATCTTCTGCTGTTTGTAGGTTTTCTGCATTTCATCTTGGAGCTCACTGATGCTGTTTCAGAAGCCATTATTCTGATGATGAGAACTTCCAATGAGTTCTTCATTTCAGCTCTCAAGGTTTTTTTATTTAATTTTCCAATTTAACTTTATTTAAACCCTGTGATTTGCAAAGTAACTGTTAACCATACAGTTGTTTCAGCTATTCAATATTCCCATACCAGTCCCACCACCAATGTACCCTTACTGCCATCAAAGTCCCTAGTTTACCAACCACCCCTAGAGCACTCCCTTAGTGGACACTGAATTATTAACTTTATATTGTTTATTATGACATGTATCTCATAATGATGTTGCTAAGAGTGTGACCTTTTTAATGAGCTGTTAAGAACAAATTGATTGGGTGTGATGTGATACTCAGTGTATCAACATTGAAGAGGCTATGCACTCCAGGAATTCCAAAGTCTTTAACAGAGTGATAAAGTTGGAGTTAGATTTTTAACAAAGTGGAGGCTTTGGGGGTATGGGCATGTCTGCCGGGCCTTCTGGAAGAACAGCAGGGTGGGAGGAGGTGCTCTTCCCTGAGTCCATGAATGCCTGGGATTTTGAGTCACAAAATCCACATACCTGAGTTTTTCAACAGATTACTTTCTGGGAGGAGCTCATCTGAGAAATGGAAATCAGCTTGAACATGGCAGCAATTGTGAGGTGTAGAGTTCTTTGGCTGCTAGGACTCTGTTTGGACAGGCCAACTCCATTCCTGTTCCCCTCTGAAGCACCCTAGATATACAGCCTGGCGGACTGGGGAGCATATCTTCTACTTGTTGATGTCTCTCCAGATTTATATACCTGTGTCATTACTGGTGAATGAGCTTTTTAACTGTGGCTTCTGATCTCCTTCAAGGTGTATTTACAACTTTCTGGAGTGCAGCCAGTAAGTGAGCTATTTCTAGTTTGGGGAATAGTAATTAAGTTTTTTATATATTGTTATGTCCTTCATTAATAGAGCTTGGTTTTCTTCTTTTCCAATCTTAATTCCTTTCAGAGAATATTATCTCCTTATCTGTTGGGCTATCTCTACCCCTTAGCCCTGGATCTTTACTGTTGGGATTCCTCTCCTCCTGTGTGAATGATTTGCATATATTTAGGCTAGGGTTTTATTCCAAAGAGATCTATTTCTTGTTTAAACACTAAAGAAGGGTGTGTCAGGTACAGGTGAGTCAGTTTGAGTCTAATAGCTTCTGGAATTCCATCATATTTTCTACTATAGTCCAATTTATTCTCGATTAGATAGATTTCCTTTTTATCCCAAGGCCCCAGAGTGGGACTGGACGGTACCAGAGAGTTCACCCCTGGCTAGCCTGGGACCACCCATAGGGAACTTAGTTCTACAAGATATCAAAGGAAAGGGCACACTATCTTACCTACCTAAGACAAGTCTGTAGGACCTCGTTACAGACCTATATAAAAATAATTTAAAACTTAGACTTAAATAAAGAGCATTTAAGAAATTGCCCTGGAACAGAGTAAACTGATCAAGGTCCTTGTGGGGTTTAAGATATCAATCCAGCATGTAGAACATACTTTCAATTATGTGGCATGAATCCCCCTCCCCCATGAAAATGCACCCTATAGAGATTATATCTCTTGTGTAGTTTTTATGCCAGCCCTCTCTAAGGTGTTTGCATAAGAAACGGGTCTGGGAGGAAGTGACAAGTCCTAAATTAGCATCTGTTAAGCTTGAGCCAGAGGTACTGCCCACCTAGAATTTGCACCTAAAAAGCTGGTTTTTACCTTTGTTTTTTCTGGCCCTGCCCTGGAGGAAATTCAGAGGCTTTTGCTTGGCTGGCTGGAGAGAAAGGGAGCTCGGTCAAGAGAGGCACTTGTGTGTGGGGGGGTGGGGGGGCTTCTTGATCAGAGAGCAGATGTTCAGGGTGTCTGATCAGCAGCTCTGGGTCTGTGGGAGCCAGTCACCCAGTGTGGGGATGGCAGAGTGTAATTAATGTTCCTATGGAGGAAGTTGGTAGAAGTAAAAAGCCTCTGATTATTTGGACTGTACTCTTAGCCTTTTGTTTCTCAGTCCTTGTCTGCCAGAGCATGACCAGGGAACCTGACGAACCATGATTTATTGGAGTCCCACACAGTCTGACAGGACTGTGTGGGACTCCAGATAGGACTTCCAGAACTCTTTAAGAACAGTAGTGATAGTATATATTCTTCTGTTGTTACACACATTTTTGTTTGGGGGTCACACATGGATGTGCTCAAGGCTCTGAGCTCAGGGAATATTCTTGACAATGCTCAAGAAACCATATAGATGTCAGGGATCCAATCCAAGTCAGCAGCATGCAAGGCAAATACCTCACCAGCTATACTATCTGGCTACACCTTGGACCACATCTTAAGAAAAAATGGTTTTCTTTTCATGAAGTATTTTCTGTGGAAATTCCACATATGACCTTTCTTCTTTCATCCATTGTTATTTAAAAAAATTGGCTAAAGTTTGTCAAACATTATATAGTATCTTTGGAAATGACCATTTTCCATTTCGTTGAAGTGTTGCATTACATCAATTGGCTTGTATACAAAATCATCCATACATTTTGGGATTAAGTCCACTAATCAGGATCAATGGTTCTTTTGATAGACTGGTGGATTTGCTTATCCAATATTTTCCCTAGGACGTTTTTATCTATACACTTCAGAAATATTTGTAAGTACTTCTGTGTTTTGTCCTCTTTCCTTTTCTGGCTTTTTAATTAGCATAATATTTCATGTTATTAAGTTTGGTTAGCATAATAACATAATATTTTTAATTTGTTCAGCACTTTTTTGCCTTTTGGTGAGTTTGATAAATACACTATCGGGGTTCTGAAAGTTCTGTAGAATCCATTAGGCTTCTGTTCTCTTTCAGTTCTTTACAGATTCAAGTTTTGGCTTCAATATTTGTGATTTGCCTGTTGAAGATTTTTTATATTGTAAAGGGATGGCCACCCGATGGGGTGACTGACTGGGGAGCCTAGGAACGCTGCACCTACCAAGGAAAACTCTGAGAGACCAAGTCCTATGCAAAAGCAAGGGTTTTATTAATAAGTCAGTATACTGGGCTCATAGCGTGACCCTAAAATGGTCAGTGGCTAAGAGCCCCGAGCCCTTCCAGGGACGATCTTTTAAGGAATAATTCCCCGCGCTACAGAAAACCCCTCGCATAACTATCCAATAGGTTTAAAATATTACATCAAGGTCTGCGTATGCAGGCAGCCAATCACTCTGCACCAGGTAACCATCACCCACCAATCTGAGTGTGCCTAATACTTCTTTCCATATTTGGCACGGCATGGGCCCAGTCAGGTATCATACCAAATACAGAGGGGGACATCAGACGCAACCTCTCGGGAATGTTTGCCTTATAGCCCTCCCCTGGAATTATTTGCTTAAGGCCCTTCCTGCTGTGCTCTTGTCGAACTATCATTTTATCAGTTACTTTCGGTTGAGCCATCATTTTATCAGTTACCTCTGGCATTTTACCAGCTACCTCTGGTTCCTGTCTTTGTGTTCTGTGGGTGAGGGGCCATTCTTTCAATATCTTCTTGCTTTTATTCATTTTATTCATTTTCACTATTCATTATTGCATTTTATTCATTGTAGGTTGTTAAATTTGACTAAAATGTTGAAAGAGTTGGCCACCCGATGCCTCAGAGCCCCGCACCTATCAAGGAAAACTCTGAAAGACCAGGTCCTGTGCAAAAAGCAAGGGTTTTATTAATTAATAAGCGAGTATACTCGGGCCCATACCATGACCGCAGCGTTCAGTGGCTAAGAGCCCTGAGCCCTTCCAGGGAGGATCTTTTTAAGAGATAGTTCCGCCGCTACAGAAAAGCCCGCGCATAAATATCCAATAGATTTAAAATATTATATCAAGGTCTGCGCGCCAGGCAGCCAATCACGTTGTACCAAGTAACCATCTCCCACCAATCAGATCATTCTTAATACTTCTTTCTATATTTGGTGCGGCTAGATACATGCGTGGGATCATGGGTCAGCAACGGCTATGTGTACGTGCAGGAATGCAATCCAGGCAATTCAGGCCAGATAGTAGATTCTAGGAGGGGGTCTCATAACCTCTAACAGGAATTTGTTCTGGGCCTTTTGTAGATAACAAAAAGGTTACTTCAAGATGAAAAGGACACTCAAGCTCTAAATTGGTAACTTTCCATGAGTAGGCCTGCCCTGGTTGGGAAAGGGGGGTTTCTGCCTTCTTTCAATGTGATCATGTATTTCCTTAATAATAGTTGTAACTTGTGTCATTTGTGGTTCTTTTAATATGGGTTTTTAATTTTTTAATATTGAGGACCCAAAAGAAGGGTTTAACAATTTGGGCAATCATTTCAAAGATTCAGGTTTCATTTCATCATTTTTTTTAATTTCAGTTATTTATGCTGTAATATTTTGGGAAGAGGCACACCTTGTGGTGCTGAGGCTTTACTACTGGTTATGTACTCAGGAATTACAATGTATACACAGTAAGTGCCCAATGTTTACATACTACACAGACACTAATGGAAAATAAATATTGTGTAGTAAATATCCGTTTAACAATGATGTATAATAATTTTTATGCAATCATCTAAATTAATAACTCAAAGTAAGAAAAGTTAAAGCTATATACTTTTTTGCTTTAAATATAATACATCAGTCAATTTGTCTAGGATTTTCCTCGTTTATTTCTTTCATTCTCAAATGTTCTGGTTTAGAAACATTATATAGCCAGATAGGATGAAAGTCTAATTTATAGAAGATGAGAACAACAATTCTTTTTTTGTGTTATATTCTCATTTGTTTCAGATTCTGTATTAATTCAGGTAATGTCTTGAGCTTCTGGTTTGTGTTGTGAATGTATGCATGTATGTGTTTGTGTGTGTGTAGAACAGTTCCTTTTACTATTTCTTGTATAGGTCTGGGGATAGTATTCTCAAGGTAAGGAATAATCTCTTCATCACATTTGAATAATTACGATGCATAAATTTTACTTTGCCATTCAATAAAAATAAATACAAATCTTGAAAAAATTTCCTTGCCTGTTTTTATGTCATTTATGATTGTAAATTTACACTACTTTACTCGACTGTTCTCTAGAGTTTGACCTGATATATCTAACAAAGTTTATTGAGATGTTTTTGCACATTATATGCTATATCACCCAGTATTTTTAATATATTTTCTTTATTTTTGAGCTTATATCATTTAACAATGCTGTGTCTAGGTGCTGGTATTTTTGGATTTAGAAATTTAGATGTTTTCTCTTCATCCTAGACTTCTATGTTAAGTTCTTTCTTTAGGTATGGAAAATTTTCAACTATTATTACTTTATATAGATTGTTTCCTTTTCTCCCTCTCATTTAGCCCTTTTTCTATGACGTTTCTTCTTATGGTACCTGTTGTTTCCCGTGCAGTGTGCCGTTGCATTTTTGAATCTTATTTCTCATCTTTTCCATTTTTATTACGAAAATTTTATCTTTAATTTTGTTGTTTCCTTCTACTGTGAAATGTAGTCTGCTCACTTTCAGTGCAGCACATTTATTTTATTGTACTTGTCTTATATATGCTTACTTGCTGATATCTCTTGAACTCAATGTCTGCTCATACAGTCTAACTGGAATTTTTTTCTATCGGAGCCACACCTAATGATGCTTAGGGGTTGCTACTGTGTCTGAACTCTGGAAATACTTCTAGCTTTGCTCAGGGGGCCATATAGAATGCCGTATATCAAACCTGGGTTTTCTGCGTGCAAGACAAGTACCTTATCCCTGTACTCTCTTTCCAGCCCCATATCATGGAATTTTTAATGTTTTTTAACGTTAATTTCTTTGATACATAATTTCTTATATAACCACTTTTTTTTATGCCACATAGATCTTTGCTTTCTTATAAGAGACCTCACTACCTCATTGTGCTTAATGGAGATTTGACTATTCCCAGAATCCTGACCCTTCCCTTTCTTTCTAAGTTATGCAAACACCATGAAATTTTGTTTCCCCACCTCAAATTATGTACTTGCATGTATTTTTTAAGCTGATGGGTCATATGAGATGTTTAGTTTGTTTCACTTTTATGCAAACATATGTATATATATATTATTATGCACATACATTGTCCATCTGTATTTCCATAAGGTGTGAAATAAATATGCATATCTTGAACATTGTGAAAATTTATTTAATGAACATAAGGATGAGACATTTCATTGTCTTGAACATACATGTTGTACTAGAATTGCTGGATTATATGGTAGCCTTTTTTTTAGGACCCTCCATAATTCCTCCATATTAACTAGTAATTTTCATTTCTGTTGGCAGTTCTTAAGAATTCACCTTTCTGCACACCCATAACACCATTTATTACCTTTTTTTTTATAAAAGCTACTCTAACATGTGTAATGAGATAATTCATTATGCCTTGAATTGCAAGTCACAGATTTGTGATTTTTCTGTCTTTTCATGTACCATTTATTTTCCATGCTGAAAGGTCTGTCAGGTCTCTTGCCCACTTTTCCAGTTGTTTTTTTTTTAACTTTTTTGACTTGGAAATTCCAAAGCAACGCTTACGAGGGTTCAGAGGCCACTCCCAGTGTTTCTTAGCTCTGCTTAGTCGGCCCGAAAGTTAAATGATTGTGCCCAGAAATGTCTGACGCACTAGACTGACACTGCTGATATATTTTAGCAACCAGGGCTATACCTGGTTATAACTGAGGGATTATGTGGTACCAATGAATAATTGTGGGACCTCTGCTATAAGCAATGTATCCACCCATTTGAGGCATCACCTAAGCCACTTTTGACTATGTGATTTTTGAGATTTACTTATATGCTTTTAATGCTACCAATACTACTGTTTTATGCTTGTACTAATGCACTAGTCTTGCTACCAGATTGCTATAACCACCACCATTGTCTAAAAGTCCCTTCTCTCATATGCCCCAGAAAGCAAAGGTTATAGTTACTTGACTGTATTTTATAGTTGTTTTTATTGTGGATTGTTTAATACCATGTTCTAATTTTTTCCAAATATGAGTAGAGATATACAGTGATTTTTTTCTTTATTTATGACTCACTTCAATTTACATGATTTTCCTCAGTTACATCAGAGTTTTGGCAAAGTGGAAGATATTGTATGTGTATGTGTGCTACAGTTTTTTTTTAATCCGTTCATCCATTGTTGGGCATTTGAACTTTGAAAGGATATATGCACATCTATGTTCATTACTACATTATTCATAAAATCCAGGCTATGGAAGCAAACAAAATATTCAACAATAGATGAGTAGATAAGAAACTGACATCAAACTTTGATAATGATACACTCAGCTATGAGAAAAAATATCTTCTTCCTACATTTTAATCAGATCTTTTTGGTTCTTTGTTGCCTGATTTTTTAAATTATTTTTATATTAACCGCATAGGAGATTTAATACCTGGAAACATTTCTCCCATAGAGTAATTTGACTTTGTATTTTTCTGGTTATTTATATTTTATTTGTAAAATGGTAAATAAAAGTCTTTGCTATTTATACAGCATGTATGAGTATGTAAAAAGCCATTGGAATGGTCAGAGGGGAAGAGCTACTTTTCTAGGATTTCTATTGTTTCAGTTATTACATATAAGTCTTCAGCCATTTTAAGTTAAACTTTTTATGTAGTGAAACTGTTTAACTATGAGGTTGTATTACATTTACAACATGCTAATAAGAGATAAAGCAAACTTATTCACAATTCTGATATAAAACTTGATACAGACCACTATTTTAACAGTCAACTGGTAACCATGATTTTGAGAAGATCATGAATTATATTTTTAGATTAAATTCCCAGGTTTTTAGTGCAGAGTCAACATAGTATCAATATCAGCATCTCTTTTTATGTTGCACCTAATTACATTTAGCCTAATCTTTGGGAATCAGCCCACCATTAGGAATCAGTATTTTTTTTCTTCCTAACAAATTAGAATATCTTTTCCTGTTAACACAAAATGTTCTACTCTCCCTAATCACCTTCTACTTCTACAGATTTGGTACTCCCTGATTTTAAGTTTTAAAGAAAGATGCATATTTTAAAATCCATTCTATATTGGATTCTATATCAATATCCAAGGTCAGGTGAAATGTGGATCAGGAGGTCTTGCCAAAGGTGAAAACTAACACAAATGTGTGGGAGCAGAGGTTAGGTAAGACAGAGAAAGGAACAGTGGACCAATAATTGTCGAAAGTCTATTACAATCCACAACATGTAAGAGAGGGAAAAGATAAAGAGAGAGAAAGAGAGAGAAAAGAGATGGAGAACCTGCCATGGAGGCAGGCTAGGAGGGGGGAGGGGGGGGTATGGGGACATTGGTGGTGGGAGGTGGGCACTGGTGGGGGACGGGTGCTGGAACACTGTATGGCTTGAAACCCAAACATGAACATTTTTGTAATTGTCAAAAAAATAAATGAATTTAAATAAATAAATAAAAATACCTTACACTAAAAAAGTGATAGTTCAATATCAATTGAATCCATAAACATATACAGAAGTTTTGAAAGCAACAGTAAGCAATTTACCCCTATAAATTCAAATATGTGAATTATTTCTTACAGCACTCTCAATAGAAATGCTAAAAAGCAAGTGCATAGAGCTATTCCACATTACAGTAGCTGCCATTTAAAAAGTAAATCATGTTCTATTTAGAAGAAATAAATATTTTGAACTGTCAAAAATAAATAAAAATAAAGTAAAACATGATAAAGATACTGAAAAAAGATATGAGAAGCAACTCTTCTGCCCTACAAGAGTTTCATAATTGGGGTTCCCTAAACTATAGTATTATAACCCTGAACTGGAATAAGTTGGATAACTGGAAAAAACAGGGCCGTGTTCATAGAGGGCACTAACCATGTGTACCCCTGGAGAGAAGTATCTTCTTTGGAGCCTATGTAATAAGGATATCAAGGTCTTAGAACTAGTTAGGCATTAGAATTCCTTTGCTCTAGAAATGGTGTTATAGATAAGAAAATGGTCCCTTAGAAGTTTTCAATGTCTCCTATCTCGACTCTTATTGCTATGATATATGTAATGATATGTGCATTTTTTTTTGTTTTTTGGGGGCTGAATGTGCTCCAGGATTACTCATGGTTCCCTGCTCAGGGATCACTTCTGGTGGTTCTGGGGATCATATACATGCTGGGATCCAAGCCTGGTTGGCTGCATATAAGACAAGTGCCTTATCTATACTACTGTCTCTCCTACCCTTTGATGTATTTTTAACTGAACAATGATATAATAAAAAAGCTTATTAAATTCTTAAAAAAAATAAAATCCATTCTAATCCTCTTTTTCGACAGTAAGCTTTATGAAAAATAGATTTTGTTTCTAATACAATAGTTCAACTGAAATAGTTCTTAATTACAGATGTTTCCATATTCTGAGAAAATGTGAAAATAGATTCACATTTTCACTGCTATGCTAATTTCATACATATGCCACCCGCATGGCAAGCCTGGCAAGCTGCCCGTGTCGTATTTGATATGCCAAATACCAGGAACAATTATAGACCTCATTCCCATGACCTGATGGAATGGTTTGAGGCTCTTTATGTTCCTGGAGCAAGCAGATGCCCTTGGGCTCTACTAGCATGAGACAGGACATATGGAGATGTTACTGGTGCCCGCTCGAGCAAATAGATGATGAACATGCATACACATATATGTATATAACTGTCTATGTATATTCATGTATACACTTTTTATTTGAGTTTAGGATTTGCTTTCCCATATGCTACATGTGGATCCACATCAGCGGTACACTGCAGAACAAGTATTAAAACATTCATGGATAACACACAAAGAACATGTGTCAAATTATCAACCTAAGAAGAATGATACATCACATGTTATTAAGGTAAAAACAAACATATTTTCATACAACTTCTGAATGCTTGATACCTGAAAAAAAAAGTCATTGTATGCTATCCACTGATGATACTTAAGTAGTTGCATTGTATTTTTAAGGAGTATTTCTAGACTTTTAAGATTTTTATATTTAAAAACTTTTTTTTTTGTTTTTTGGGTCACACCTGGTGATGCTCAGGGGTTACTTCCTGACTCTTTGCTCAGGAATTACTCCTGGTGGTGCTAGGGACCATATGAGATGCCGGGGATCGAACCCTGGTCAAACCGGGTTGGCCGCATGCAAGGCAAATGCCCTACCCACTGTGCTATCGCTCTGGCCCCTAAAATCGTTTTAATTGAAGGGCTACCTTGCATATGGACATCTGGGTTCAATTTCCAGAACTATGGTCACGTCATGTGATTTTGCAAAAATGATTATCGAATAAAGAATTAGCCCCTAGCATCACCAGGATATATATATATATATATATATTTTTTTTTTTTTTATTGAGACTTCACTGTTTTATAAGAAAAAATGCTATGCCTATTAGCTTGGTTTCAAATTCACAAATATAAACACTTCCTAATCTTCATCTACTACTTTTCTTATAATAACAGTGTGTTGATTATATTTGATTTGCTCTTAATAGTGTGTTGAAATGAATTAAATGCAGGTCTCTTAGAGCAGCAAAATATTCACCAAAATATTCTTTTACTAAGTGAATAATTACAGTAGAGGTTCACATTAAACTTTGATTTTTATTATATACTGTTTTATGTATTCGTCCATTAATGAATACTCTGTTGTCATAGCTTGACTGTTGCAAATATGGAAATGAACAGAGGAATGCAATATTTCTTGTGTGTGCGCATATAAATATATGCAGATATGTAGTATATATGTAATTTGTACATCTAGTGGAATATTACTGTTTTTGAAGAGAAAGAGGTAATGCCATTTGAAGCAATAGAGATTAAATGGAAGATACTTTGGAAAGTAAAATAAGTCAGACACATAAAAGAAAATGCTATAATGTATTTGTTATGTGTAGTGTGTACAAATGAAAAATATATAGAAGCAATGTATATTGCTGGTTACTAATGGTAGAAAGGAGAAGGAAATATGGGGATGTTGATCAGAGGCTAAAAATGTGATTATATGTGTACAGAATGAAAAGCCCTAAGGAATTAATGTATAACATGATGATCATGGTCAACTATTGTACTGAATAATGGGAATTTTTGTAATGGTAGATACAAATGAAATATTCACAAAAATGACAAATGTGCATCTATATGCTAGTTTGGCTGCATCAGTCATTCATCATGTTTATATAATTATCAAAATGTATAGGCCTGGGGAAGAGAAAGCACAGCAGGGAAGGTGTTTTCCTTGTATACAGAAGACCCAGATTTGATTCCTATCACCTTTTATGGTCCTCCAAACATTGCCAGGAATGATCCCTGGGCACAGAGCCAGGTATAAGCACTGCTATGTGTGATCTCCAAATCAAATATATATATCTTCACATATATATTGTATGTGTATATATTATCTTAATTATTTTTATATTTATAAAAATTAAAACAGATTTACCTTCAATATATAATTTATAGCTAACGAATTATAATACAGTTTAGATAGACATTAAATATATACAATTTCCATTGCAAATAAAGTTTAAAATAGCCAAAAGATAGCTGGATGAATGATAAAAATCTTAAAAGCGATGTGTGTTAAAAGTTTGAAAGGTGCATAGGCATAACAATAATCAAATGTTAACTGAGAGTATCATAACAGTAATCAGATACTAATTATGAGAGCTAAGAGATGGCAGATATTATTCATTTACTGTTTGTGTGTGACTGTGTGTGTTTGGGGGGCGTTTTTTAGCTACACCTGTCTGGGGTTGGGGAACCATATGAGGTGCCAAGGACCAAACTCAGGTCAGCTGCATGCAAGCAAACTACCCTACCAGCTGTACTATTGCTCTGGCCCAGTACTCAATTTTTGATGGGACAGATTTATAATGAAGATAAATCTCTCACAATATAATGTATAGTATTTTTACCTCCGAAGATTGCTATTCACTTTGTAATATTCCTCATTGTTTTAGGGAGCTGTGGTTGCCACATATTCTGCACTTACTCAAAAGACCTTTCAGCCAATTCTAGAGCCTGTTGCTGCTTCAGGCTTAGCTCAGCGACGAAGCATGAAAAAGAAAACATCAACTTACCTATAAGAGTTTCAGAACCCCTCAGCCAAACTGTACGAAGATAAAACTAAATATGTGGTTCTTTGCCTAATATTTCATCAAAGGCATTACATTCTGCTGCATTACTTGGATGTTCTATTTAACTCTCCTTTTTCAGGAGGAATGACATAAATGTAAACTTGCACAGTTCTATATTATTTATACTATATACTTTTGTGGTAGTGATGTAGTGACGTAGTTTTTATTTCAGTATGTAATTCATGTCCATGAAGCACTAACACGTTTGCACACTAGCTTTTAATACTCCTTTCTAAGTTACTTTAATTCTTTTTTTCTGGTTTAATACAGTAGGGGAATCATCATTACCAACACTAAAAGAGCAAACATAAAAGGTATAATGTAAAGCAATGCCAGTATTTTTAAAATGAAAGTGTGAAGGATAGACCTTTTTTTAAAGAGAAACAAATTAAAGTTATTGTAGAACTTTCTTTTTGTTCACAACTACAAGTCCATAGTCATTCATTTGATTCTCTGTTATTTCCAAAGTACAGAAACACATGTTTGGTGCCAGAGCATAATGTTTGTGCTAATATGTGAACTTCTGACATTGTTGGTGCCACTTTTTTATGTAAGACATACTTATAGATAACACATACAGACATAGGTCTGTAGACAGACCTGTAATATTATTCCTTAAGTGACCTCATTTAAAAGCAAAGATGTAGGCTTCTATAAATTTAATTTCTAATGGATTTGTAGTAAAAGTGAAGACCTATTCAAAGGCTTTGTACTGGATTTGTGAACTACTCAATAAGTCATTGTTAAGCCTTTGAAAATACGAACATAGTGTTAGCACTAACTTGGTGTATGTAAACTGACTTCTATTCTAGTCAATTGAATTTAATCATTATAGATTGACTTTAAATAAACTATACCCCTGGCTTTTGAACATCCCTGTATTTTTAATTGCAGTTCAGCATATTAACTAATCTACCTTGTATCCCATATCGATATGGTTAATATTTTACTCTAGAGGATATGTGAGGTTAGCACACATTATACGGTATTGTAATGTAGGAAATTTAAGTAATTCTGTGTAATAGCTATACTTCAAAAGTTAAATTTGCATTGAAATAGAAAGTATTAATGAGTTACATCAAATCTGAGCTCATACCAGATCACATGTATGATCTATCAGATCATAAAATCAGAAAAATATCTATCAGATTGGTATAATTTTTTCTTTGCAATCATTGAATATTATTATTGTTTTCGCTAAATGCTGCAAATTTTAGGGAATATTATTTTCATTTCTATATTAAAATGCTATTTCTACCTACTACTACTACTACTACTACTACTACTACTGTTAGTACTGATATAACTACCATTACTACTATTCACAGAAAGAAGTCATGAGTGTAAACTGGAAAATATTGCAATTTTACTTTATGAATATAACAGAATTATTTTGAGTGCTAGGTGTACTTTTTGCTGTGTATTTTATTTTGCTAGGTAAAAGAAAGAAAGACATGATTGCTGAATGTTAGACAGTTGGGATAGAACACGTGTAACTTTGGTAATTAATAAAAGAAGCTATACTTATTCTCTTTATAATGTAAGTGATGTATTATACAGAATATGTATCTTGGTTGTGATGTATAAAAGTATGCATACCATTTTGTAGTGTTTTATTTTATATCCTTGGGATATATTACTTAGAAATAAACCACTATGATTGAATAGAACCCAGTGGACTGAGCTCTTGCTTTGCACACAGAAAACTTGGGTTTAATTCCTGGCAAGAATATACCCAAATTCCTCCAGGAGTGATCCTTGAGCAAAAAGCTAGGAATAGCCCCCCAAAACTACTGAATTTGGTATGAAAGTCAGAAAGGAAAACAGAAGCAAACCATTATATATTATAGATTTTGTTCAAATTCAGATTTTATCTTTCCTTATTTTATTATAAGAAATAGTTGCTTGTAATTTGTATGCCCCACGTTCTAGCTACTTTTATTACTGTTTGTTCATGCGGATATTTCTTCTACGGCAAGTAATTTTATGTTGTACTTTCCAAAGTAAAGATACCTACATATGTCTTTATAGTAGTATAATTCTGGAAAGTAAAATTGAAAAATAATCACAAATAACTTTAATCTATCCATTATAGATATATTTAAATGAGGTTATCTTACGTTTTTGATAAATTTGCTTAGAAGTATTATCTCATAAATCTCTTTCATTAAAGGAAAGTTACTAGAATAAAACAGTGGACAACATCGTTTGTGATCATAGTCAAGTGAGAATTGGCAATACATGAAGATTCGGGGCCAGAGTGATAGTATAGAGGGTAGGGTGTTTGCCTTTACGTGAGGCCGACCCGGGTTCGATCCCTGGCATTCCATATTGTCCCCCTGAGCACCGCCAGAAGTAATTCCTGAGCAAAGATCCAGGAATAAACCTGAACATTGCTGGGTGTGAGCCAAAAAATAAAAAAGATTAATGTACCTAGTTACTGCTTTATTTTTCTTCTTGTGTTTGGGCCACACCCATTTATCTTTCAGGAGTTATTTCTAGCTCTGTGTTCAGGGGATACTACTGGCAGGGATCCGGAGAAGACCAAATGAAGCACCACGGGTAGAACCCATCGTCAGCCTCATGCAAAGCTGGAAAACTAGATTGTTATTAACTATATAGGGAACAACTGAAATAGATGGGGAAAACTTCTATTTTTCCCAACTTAAAATAATAAAAAATTATATTATTTTTTGTAGAAGGAACTCAGGATTCCTAATATGTTTAGCTATTTCTAGAGAAATACAGATATGAATATGAAATTTGTATGTGATTTCTATAAATGCTTAACCAGCAAGCAAGTCTTTCTGTAAGACTGCTAAAATAAACTGACTTCTAAGGAATCTATATACAATTATTTTGCAACCCTTTATGGTGATATTCAACAATAGCTGATTTGGGGGTGCTATTCAGGGATAGAAGGAATATTGTATTATCATTTTCTTAAATAGAAAACACAGATTTGTCCATTAGAGCAGTCATATATTGTTTAAATCTTATGTTATAATAAAAATTCTTAGTAAATTATTTGCAAGAAAATTCTGGGACAGGGCTATAGTACAGTGGATAGAGAACGTACCTTGCACACGGCTGACCCAAATTCAATTCAGGCATTTCACATCACCTGGATTAACTCCTAAATTCAAAACCAAGATTAGCCCCTGAGCATCGCCATGTGACTCCAAAAAAGAAAATTCAAATGCAATACTGTTGATGCTGTGTAAAAAATCAAACAATAGGTTTAGTTCTTTCAGGAAAATCAGTATTAAGTATTTTGTTATACAAATAATTGGTTAAATAATTTTATATTTAATTACCATTGGCAAACATAGTAATAAAACATTTTGATATCAGTCTGGTTAACCCAAAAGAATTTCATTTGATGCATAATTCACAAACTTAAAAATAGACTTAAAATGTCTCTTCATGAACCATGAAAATAGTAGTTCCTACAGAAATTTATTCATACTGATTGAATAATAGTTTTCTGTAATTGAGAGAGCTTTATTATACAATGATGATAATGAGCCATACAATGTCATTCAGCTCAACTAGAAAACATTGACTTTATTCTAGATCTCAACATCAGATTCTAGATCTCAACATCAGACATGAATCTATAAGGTACATCGAAGAAAACATAGGAGAAGCGCTCTACGACATCGAAATGAAAAGTATCTTTAAAGAGCGACACACCACTGACCAAGCAAATGGAAGCAAAGATAAACAAATGGGATTATATAAAATTAAAAAGCTTCTGCACCTCAAAAGAAACCGTGACCAAGATACAAAGACAATCCACAGAGTGGGAAAGGATATTCACCCAATACCCATCTGACAAGGGGTTAATATCCAGGATATATCAGGCACTGGTAGCCCTTCACAAGAAAAAAAACAGCCAACCCTATCAAAAAAATGGGGAGAAGAAATGAACAGAAGCTTCCAAAAGAAGAAATTCGAATGACCAAAAAGGCATATGAAAAAGTGCTCTTCATCTTTAATCATCAGGGAGATGCAAATCAAAACAACAATGAGGTACCATCTCACACCACAGAGACTGGCACACATCCAAAACAGCAAGAACAACCGGTGCTGGCGTGGATGTGGGGAAAAGGGACTCTCATCCACTGTTGGTGGGAGTGCCGACTGGTCCAGCCCTTTTTGGAAAACAATATGGGCATTCCTCCGAAAACTAGATATTGAACTCCCTTTTGATCCAGCAATAGCACTCCTGGGAATATACCCGAGAGACCGGAAACGCATAGCAGAAACACTATCTGTACTTCTTTATTCATCTCTGCGCTATTCACTATAGCTAGAATCTGGAAACAACCTAAATGCCCGAGAACAGAGGACTGGCTAAAGAAACTGTGGTTCATCTACACTATGGAATACTATGCGGCTGTCAGAAGAGATGAAATTATGAAATTGACCTGCAAATGGATGGACATGGAGACTATCATGCTGAGTGAAATTAGTCAGAAGGAAAAGGACAGATATAGAATGACTGCATTCATTAATCCGACATAAATAGATACCAGTGATTTACTAAATGTGTGAAATGGTAATGGCAGATTAAAACTCACCATTGAATATACACAAAGAGACTTAAGTGATAAACTCTAAATATCTGCAGGGCTAGCCACAATGTGTAAAATAAGAGGAAGAGAGATGCAGAGACAGAGAGAGAGACAGAGAGAGAAAGAGTGGAAGCGGGGCTGTCTGCTATTAAGGCAGCATGGGGGGTGGGGCGGGGGGGGGTGGGGTACATTGGTGGTGGAAATGGGGCACTGGTGGAGGGATGGGTGCTGGTATACTGTATTACCAAGAACCAATTATGAACACCTTTGTAATTGTATGTTTCACGGTGGTATAATAAAAATTTTTAAAAAAATAAAATAAAAAAAAGAAAACATTGACTTTAAATTAGGGTGAGCTACATCTTTATCATTATCTTCAGGTTTTTCTCTTGGCTTTCCGGCCCAGTATCCTATAAAAACTCCACGATTAATATACAGATATATTCTGTGCCTTAAAAGAACCGTAATAATTTCCCTTTCCAAAAAATTGACCTTGAATTCTCGCAGAACAATTGTTTTTGTTTAAAGGTGAAAAGAGATGTGTCATGAATCACATTTTTCTGTCAGTGACTAATGATTAATATTTTTCAAGGAAGTTATACATTAACCAAATGAATTTATAGATGCTAGAGTTCTGGACAATTTAAGCAGAATAGCACAATTTCAAAATCAGTTATTTGCAATATATATATCTGGGAGCAAGGAATTGCTCCCAAAGGGATAGCCAAGTTACCCAAGACATTATTTCTTTTACATTTCTTGTTTCTCAGTCTAAAATCTCTCTCATTGTCCAAGTGTTTTAACAATAATGAACTGCCCAATGACTTTATTACAGAATTGTGTAGAAGAGAGCAGGTATTGGCTGTCCTTATATGCATGTTGTCATTAAGCTTATTTTTGTTTCTCATAGCACATAACCTGTATCAATTTGTGTTGTATTGAAAGAAATACATGAGCACATAAAAATTGAATGCCAAACATCAATAGAGCCCAAGTTTCCAAACCAACACTATTTATTTTTCAATGAAAAAGCAAATCATGATCATATCTATGGGTCAGTCACTAAACTAATCTTGAAAAAAATAATTTAAATTTAAGTTTGACCATCTTGTAGGTGGGCGGCCATGTGATCTTT
>JAJIBD010016670.1:0-16798 GCA_021461705.1 Cryptotis parvus | reverse complement strand
TGAGCCAGGGAGACGGGTCCCCTTATTGACACCCACCTGGAGGGGTGAGCGAGGGAGGCGGCCCCTCCTGCCTTCAAGTCCCTCCTCGGCCTCTGTCTGCTGCTCTCATCGGTGCCTGTCACTGAACACGTGGAAGGTGTCACTCAGTGAAAGTATTTTAGCAGGCTTACGACCAGAAGAATATCAGGCGGAGAGTCTATGGCGCCTTAAACGTGCTGATGGCCATGAACATCATCTCCAAGGAGAAGAAAGAAATCAGGTGGATTGGGCTTCCCACCAACTCGGCGCAGGAGTGCCAGAACCTGGAGGTGGCGCGCTGCCTGCTCCGTGAGGCCCCTCTTGTGCTGGCTGGGGGCCTTATGTGTTGTAAGTGCTTTGGGGTCACACCCAGCGATGCTCGGGGTTACCCCAGTGGTGCTCGGGGGACCATAAGGGGTGCGGGATTGAACCTGAGTCAGCCACGTGCCAGCAGACGCCTTCTCTGCCATCTCTCATCGCTCTGGCCCCACTTAGGCGCCTTTTCATTTAGCACCGCGGTCACCTGATACCTCCCGGTGGTTTCTTGTTTCACGGTTTTTTAATTTAGCTGTTGGTGTTAGGGCCACACCCAGCCGTGCTGAAAGCGGGCTGGGGTGTGGCTAATCCCGGTCTGTGCTGGGCTTTGCTGCATTCAGAGCGGAGCCCCAGCCTGCACCCAGGCCCTATTCCAGTTTTTATGTTTGTTTGTGGCTCACACCTGGCAATGCTCAAGGATCATTCCTGGTGGGGCTCGGGAGACCCTATGGGATGCGGGGATCGAACCCAGGTCGGCGCGTGCAAGGCAAACGCCCTCCCCGCTGTGCTGTTGCCCCAGCTGCCTGTTTCAGTTTCAGACCTCACTCTTCTCACTAGATCGTTACAGTGGAAGAAACTCTACAGTTTCACTCACTCACCTTTTATTTGGCTGCTTGACTTTGGAGCCGTAGCTGGTGGTGCTCAGGGCTCACGCCTGGCTCTGGGCTCAGGCATCACTGAACTCCTAGCAGGGTGCAGGGTACCGACCATTTGGGTGCCAGGGATCGAATGTGGCTGGCGCTCTGTACTCTCTCTAGCCCCTGACTCGTTCCTGTTGCATACAGTGGGGATTGCATCCCCATCCCGGTTCAGGAGGTGGTTACTTACTGTTGTTGGCGCTGGCTAGACCGGACAGTTTGGGGTGCCCTCCCTAGCGTTCAGGGCTTCCCACACAGCCCCCTGTAAAGACTTCGCTCCCAGGTGCTCGTCCCTGAGCTGCGGCCACTCACCAATCGCCACTCTGCTGGCCAGGCAGTCGATCACGCCGCTGTCCTGCCATCTGGCCACCCTGCCTACGCCAGCGGTGACCCCTGCGGTGGCCATGCCCGCCTGCAGCTCCGTGAAGCCCCGAATCGGCGCCCTCGGGCCACGCGTCCAGTCTCCGCTCATGCCGCTCTTGTCTGCTCTGCCGGCAGGTGGAGAAGCAGAGGAGGATCGGCGGATAAAGCAGAAAGCGGGCCCAGCTGCAAGAACTTCTGCTGCAGGTACAGCTGGGGTGGGGGAGCGGCACACCTGCTCGGGCCCAGCTTCCTGCCGACGATCTGCTGGTCCTTCCTGGCCCATTGTGTCCATCCAGCAGTTTCTTGCAGCATCTTAAGAGTCCGCATCCTGGGCTGGAGCAATAGCACAGCGGGGGAAGGCGTTGGCCTTGCGCGGCCATCTTGGGTTCGATGCCAGCATCGGTGGTCTCCCGAGCACCGCCAGGGAGTAATTCCTGAGTGCGGAGCCAGGAGTAACCCCTGAGCATCGCCAGGTGTGACCAAAATAGAAAAAAAAAAGTTCGCATCCCAGCCTACAAAGCTGAAAGTACTGAGCCTCAGGACTTCATCTGGGTGGTTGGGGGGGGGAGGGTTAGTGGAAACGCACATTCCAGGCCCGTCCACGCTTGAGAGCTCCCAATTCCTGGGTCCTGGAACCGTAGGACTCGATCCAGACATCGGGGTGATGTCAGTCTGTTTTTGTGGTCGTTTTCCTTTAAAATTGATTGAGTTCCTTCCTTCAAATTGAGTTCCTTCCTTCAAAATCTCTGTGGGGGTGTTGGTATGTGGCTTGGGCCGAGCCTGACAGGGCCCCGCCTTATTCCTGGCTCTGTGGCCATGTCACGGCATTAGGACACACACACACAGCCCTACTGTGAAAATGAGGACACGTGTGGCTCCAGATTTGTCTTTCTATTTTTTTGAGAGTGGGGGTAGAGTTCAAAAGATTAAGGCCGTGTTTGGTGGTGCTCGGGCTTACTCCCAGCTCTGACCGTGGGCCTGAAACCAGAGTCAGCTGCATGGAGGACCTTGCTTTAGCATCTGTCCAGCCCCTGGTCTTTGGGTCACACCTGGCAGTGCTCAAGGGTCACTCCTGGCTCTGCACTCAGGAGTTACTCCTGGCGGTGCTCGGGGACCATATGGGATGCCGGGATCGAATCTGGGTTGGCCGTGTGCAAAGCAAACACCCTACCTACTATGCTATCCCTCCGGCCCCTGGTCTTTGATTTTTTTTTTTTTTTTTTGCTTTTTTGGGTCACACCTGGCTATGCTCAGGGGTTTCTCCTGGCTCTGCACTCAGGAATTACTCCTGGCGGTGCTTGGGGGACCATATGGGATGCGGGGGATCGAATCCAGGCCGGCATGGACTGGCCTCCTGCAAGACAAACACCCTACCCGTTGGACCATCGCTCCGACCCTGGTCTTTGATTTTTTGTGCTTTCCTCAAAAATGATTTTGGGTGGGCCAGAGCGATAGCCCAGCGAGTAGGGTGTTTGCCTTGCACGCAACCGGCTTGTGCCGGCCCAGGTTCAATCCCTGGCATCCCATATGGTCCCCCGAGCACCGCCAGGAGTAATTCCTGAGTGCAGAGCCAGGAGTAACCCTTGAGCATTGACGGGTGTGACCCAAAAGCAAAAAAAAAAAAAAAAATGATTTGGGGTCAGGGAGACTAAGGAGTTTGTTTTGCACCTCTGGCGCCTGTGTGGCGTTTCCCCCAGCAACATCCAAGGGTATCCTGAGCACAGAGACAGGAATAGCCCCTGCGTACCACAAAACCAGTGTGCCAGAAACTACTGTGAATAACTTTGTAAATTATGCTGCCTCAAGAAAATAAAATAAACTATGCCATAAATCTTAAAGTAGAGGGGAAAAGATTATTTTCATGAGGATCACAAAGAAGGAAGTGTACATTGAGAAACACAGGGAAAGGCAGACCCAGGAAGGGTTGAAACAGTTCATTGTCAGGACAGAGGGCCCAGCAAGGTAGGCACTGAAGGTGGGAAACGTGCTCTTGATCCGCCCTGAGTGGGCAGGGCCACCGTGGTTCCCAAGGCCCTGACCGTGTTGCCATGGTGACCGAGACCTGTTGCCAGTGTGTGTGGACTTGGTTTTTCATCAGTAGAAGGACCCAGAGTTCTCTGCCGTCAGGCCCACCGCTCTTGTTGTCACAAGAGTTCTTGGGGCCAGCGACAGTACAGGGGGAGGGTGTTTGCACACTGCGAACCCGAGTTCAGGCCCTGGTATCCCACCTGCCCCCACAGCACTGCCTGGGGTGATCCCTGAACGCAGAGCCAGGAGTAAGTCCTGAGCACCGCCCGTGCCCCCCCACCCCAAAAAAAAAAAAAAGAAAGAAAGAAAGTAAACCAAGCCTCAAAAGGCCAGCCAGCTCGTGCAGAGAGAGGCATATAAGCCCGGCGAGAGATTATCCCCTTGCCTTACAAATTTGGCCAGTGTTGCTCTGAGGATGTTTCGTTTACTACTAGGCACCTGTGTCCAGAGAGACAGGACGGGTGGGCACCATCGTGTACACGGCTGACACAGTTCAATCCCTGCTGCCGCATAGGGTCCCCCCAGGCCCTCCAGGGGGATCCCGAGCACGGAGCCCGGAGGAGCCCAGAGCACTGCGGACCGGGGCTCAGAAATAACTAATAAGCCCTTAATAAGCACTGGGGACTTGCTTTCCTTCTCCAGCTCTGTCCACACTCCCTGACAGCCCGGGCACTTGCAGAGCTGCTGGAGGACCCTGGCTGACCACTGGTGTAGCTGCTGGCCCCTGGCATGTGTTTGGGGGCGCAGCCGACAGTGCTCAGCGCTAACATCTGGCTCTGCGCACCCAACAGGCTCCGGGCACCCTATGGGATGCTGGGAATTGAACCTGTGCCTGCGAGGCAAGTGCCTCCTCCACTGTACTGTGCCCCCGTGCTCTCCGGGAAGCCCCTCAGTGCGCCGCCTGCCCTCCACTCCCATACACCCCCTCCACCACCTTCTTCTTCCGACAGCAAATTGCCTTCAAAAACCTGGTCCAGAGGAATCGGCAGAACGAGCACCAGAACCAGGGCCCGCCGGCCCCTCAACTCCACCATCCAGCTCCCTTCATCATCATCAACACGAGCCGGAAGACGGTCATCGACTGCAGCATCTCCAGTGACAAGTGAGTGGGCGCGGGGCGCCGGGCCGGGCCCCGCTCCCCTCCGCGCGCCTCTGGCGGGCGAGTGTGGCACGCCACCGGGAGGGGACCTGCGCAGGAGGGTGCCCACAGCCGGGGCTTGTGCACTGACGCGAGGTCTCTGCCCTGCGTGTGGGTCCCGTGAGTGAAGGGTCTCCAGCGCTTCTCAGGGTCTTGGCTTCCCTTCCTTTTGTTGAGTGCCGGCGATGCTCAGGGGTTACTCCCGGCTCTGCACTCAGGATCACTCCTGGCGGTGCTCGGGGGACCCTATGGGATGCCGGGTTCAAGTCCACGTTGGCAGCGTGCAGGGCACACGCCCACCCATTATCCTATCGCTGCAGCCCCCTTCCTTTCTCGCGCCTTAGTCCTGGTTATGCTTAGGGTCCAGGGTGGGTTTAGAGCCCGGGCAGCCCCTTGAACTCTCCCCGTGGCGTTATTTACAATAGCGCAGGCGCAGAAGCTACCCCCGAGGGATGAAGAACAACGAAGCGGGCACATCCGTGTTCACCTTTTCTGCGGGTTTTTTGTTGGTTTTTTTGTAAATACCTTTTCTGTGTTGGGGTTTTTATTTATTTATTTATTTATTTATTGCAAAAAGGAACAGGCAGCCAAGCCAACATCACTGGCTCCGCTGTCACGCCCGGGAGGCTCTGGGCTGAGGGACAGGCTCACAGGTCGGGGTCTCAGAGCCACTGTGAGATCCTCTGGAATATTTGGGAGTCTCCCCACTTTCACTGTTTCCCTCTGAAACAGGCCAGCTAGAAGCAAACCAAGCGTGACGTGGCCAGCCTCGGCATCTCGGTGTCTGCTGTCGCTACAGCTAGGTCACCAGGCCACGGGAATTCTGGACTGGGTGGCGCACAGCAAGCGGGCAGGGTAGAAGAGCCAAGACCGTCCTGCCCCGTGCAGAATCAGTCCTGCGGCAAGGGTTCAGGGTTCTGCTCTGTGGGCCGCTTTCTTTCCTCTGTCTGGGCCACACCCCGTGATGCTCATGGGTTACTCCTGTCTTTGCACTCAGGAATTACTCCTGGTTGGGAGGGGGGCATATGGGATGCCAGAGATCGAGCCCAGGTCAACTGAGTGCAAAGCAAATACCCTTCCTGCTCTGCTATTGCTCCAGTCCAGCGCTGTGTATTGTGTCCACACACACACACACACACGCACGCACACGCGCACCAACCAGTGTCCAGCAGTGACACGGTAGCCCTACCGCCAGGTGCAACGGACACAGTGGATGATGTCGCACGTGGAATCTGAATCAGGCCAACTCACGTCACACAAACTCCGATGTGGAGGCGGGAACCTGGGACAGTGGGGAAGGCTGGTCCCGGGTCTGATCCCTGCCCCAGTGACCCCTGACCTCTGCCAGGAGTGGCCCAAACCCGCCCATGTAGGTTGATAATACGGTACCCACCGAAGGAAGAACCGTGAGCAGAATTTGGTTTCTAAAGCACTGGCTAGGAGTCAAGAGGTTGCCAGAGCCGTCTGGCCTGGGGCCCTCCTTCCCCAGAGCCCCTCAGGGTCCTGTGTGATGGCCCTCTGAGCAGACAGACAAGGCCCCCTCGGTGCCGTCTCACCCAGGCAGATTTCAGAAGTCAGAGTGTGGTTTTGGTCTTTTCTCTTGCTCTGTGGTTTCTGATCTTTAGCTTAGAAAAAGAAAATTTGAGGCAGTTGGGGTAACCTGAGATCTTGTTCCTTCCTCTGTGAAAAAAGTTGCCCCATTTAATGCATCGGTTTACAAGAATCAGATAAAAGCAGAGGGCCCAGCCCGGCCCAGCCCAGCGGCCATGAACAGCTGCTGTGTTTTGTCCTCCTGACTTGAAACTCTATTTTTTTTTATTTTTTTATTTTTTTTGCTTTTTTGGGTCACACCCGGCAATGCTCAGGGATCACTCCTGGCTCTTCCCTTAGGAATTACTCCTGGCGGTGCTCAGGGGACCATATGGGATGCCGGGATCGAACCTAGGTCAGCCACATGCAAGGCAAATGCCCTGCTCTGGTCCTAACTAAAAATTTCTGCCTGGGACAGGATGGACTTGGACAGACACACAGACACACACACACAGACACACACACAGACACACACACACACACACACACACAGCTTTTGCAGTCTCAAACTGAGAATTCTAGAATATTCGGGAAAGCCCCTTAGGGTCTGGTTTCTCTAGCTAGTTTCTGTGGGGAAAGAACTTTCTTGTCTTCAGTTTTACAATTCTAAAACCTAGGGTGGGGGGGGCTTGTCGGGGGGCACACATGGGCCTAGGGGCATCCTGGCCACTCTGCCTGGCGGGGTTTGGGAAGGGCTCCCGGGGCTGCCAGCCGGCTCTGAGCAGCCTGTTGACACTTGCTTCTCCGCCCCGTCATTAGCCAGGCTGCCCACAATGAGGGATCTGTTCCAAGCCCACCGCCTTTAACAGCTGCCTGGAGCTTAGCCCAGAGCGGGCGAGTCAGTTCAGATTGTTCATCTTTGTTTCAGTCTTGGGGGAGGTCACAGCGGGCTCGGTGCACAGGCCTGCTTCTAGCTTGGTGTTTCGGGTCGATCCTCGCCATGTGCAGGGGACCATTTGGCGCCAGAGACCCAGCCCGGGCTCGGGCATGCAGAGTGCTTGGAATCAGCCATGGGGCTTCGCCCTGAATCTCCCAGTTGTTGCTGTTGTTGATGCCTTCCTGGTCTTCATTGGGGGAGGCAGGGTGGTAGTGGGTTGGGTTTTGGGGCCACACTCTGGAGCTCAGGATTGACCCCAGGTGGTGCTGGGATGGAAGTGGGGTTGGCTGCGTGCCAGGCAGACTCCTGACCCTACGCTGTCTCCCGTCTGTCTGTTTGCGTGGCCAGTCAGGCGCTTTGTACCCAGCGTCTGAGAACAGACTCTGGGCAGCTGCCCGGCACCCGGCCCTCAGCTGGCGTTGTCTGCCGCAGGTTTGAGTATCTCTTTAACCGACAACACCTTCGAGATCCACGATGACATTGAGGTCCTGAAGCGCATGGGCATGTCCTTCGGGCTGGAGTCGGGCCGATGCTCGCTGGAGGACCTGAGGCTCGCCAAGTCACTGGTGCCAAAGGCCCTCGAAGGTTACGTCACAGGTGCGTGCGCGGTCCCCAGATCAGGTCTTGCCTGCCATTAATCCCCACGAAACAACACGGACAGAATCTGGGTTTGGAAGAATCACATCTGGCCATGCTCAGGGGCTGCTCCCAGCTGTGAGGGGGACCAGGCGGGGTCTACCCCAGCGCTCCGTCTCCACAGGCCTGTACTACCGTGGGGCTTGTTTTGGGTGAAGCAGGATAGTTCTATTGAAACTCAGGGTGTGAGGGACGGGACCGGGCAATGGTACAGCGGGTAAGGCTCTTGCCTTGCACCTGGCTGCCCTGGGTTCGATCCCCAGCACAGAGGGTCTCTTGAGCCCTAAGTTCTGAGTACCACCCGGTGTGGCCCCCCACCCACCCCCCAAAAAAATAGGCCCAGAGCACAGCCGGAAGGGCTTTGGCTTTGCGTGGCCATCCCAGGTTCGATTCCCAGCATCCCATATGGTCCCCCGAGCACTGCCAGGAGGAACCCCTGAACATCACTGGGTGTAACCCAAAAAGGAGGGGGGAGAAAACTCCCAGACTAAAGCCGCCTGGTTGTAGCCACCCCAGGGTGCCACCGCCTCCCGCCTGCATCAGGTCCTTCTCCCCCAGATATCTCCACTGGCCCCGCGTGGTTAAATCAGGGATTGCTCAACTCCACCCAACCCATCTCCAACCTCGACCTGACCACTGGTGCCGCCCTATCCCAATCCAGGTAGGTGTTTGGGGCGGGGCCTATGGTGGACAGGATTCCAGGCTCCACCCCATGGCATCTGGGAGGGGCTTACTGGACACACCCCTGGCACCCTGTCCCCAGCCTGGTAGGGGTCTCGGGGTGGGGCTTTCTCGTCCCGCCCGGCTCCTGGGCACTGACCCGCCTGTCCTTTGATGTCGGCCAGCGTCAACCCAGGACTAGGCTTGGACGCTGAAGTGGCCTTAGCGACCGGGCAGCTGCTCGCCCCGGCAGCCGCCAGTCCAGCAGCGCAGCCTCTCACTGCTCCGAGTCCCGCGGGGAGACCCCCTGTTCCTCCAACGACGACGGCGATGAGGACGAGGAGGACTCGTCCGCCCCAGAATAAAGGCCGGAGAAAAGCCACGTGTCACTGTTTGGCGCTCCGTGTGTTCTTAGTGCGAGCCCTTGTCTGATCGCTTCCGCGCCTTGGCGCTGCGCCGCGTGTGTTGGCTGGAAATTAGCGGCCGCTGCCGTGGGTACGGGCAGGCAGGCCGGACACGGGTGCTGGCTGCGGTCCAGTCGCCGACCAGCGGCATCTTTCCTCCGGGGACCCAGAGGCTTCGCGTCCCCGAACTGGCCACCGCACGGAGCTGACGCCTAAATGGTGAGGTAGGGGCCATCTTGGCCCCGCACCCTCAACTTGAGATCGTGGCATTGAACCCTCTTGGGACTCCCTGGGTGGCACTAGCCGGGGAGGTGGGCGCGGGGCCCAGGTAGAGCTGCTGAGGCCGTAGTTGCAGGGGCTTGAGCTGCCTTAGCTTCCATAAGGGGCGTGGTGTGGCCCGCGCGCCCGGGCGACTCCGGGAGGCCAGACTAGAATAGCAACTCCTCGTGCATTAACTCGGCGCTGCCTTCTGCCAGCATCGTGAACCCGAGTTCTTCCGGCCAAGGAAACTGTTTGGGTCAAAGCTGTGCGTTCTGTATGGCTCCCCAGGTCAAACCAAGAAACACCTTTCTAGGACCGAGCTGCTTGCCGCCAAGACTCTGCCGTGATTGTTACCGACACTCCCACCCCACCCCCGACCCCGCGCAATTTGTGACAATGAACCAAATGTCTTTACTTTTGTCTTAAAGTCGATTCCAAGAGTGTGAGCGGCTGTTTTCCTGTACGTCACCTTTCATTCATTTTAACGGGTTTGTTCTTGGTACTGCAAGCTGACAGGCCCAGGACATGCCCCAGAGAGCCCCCCTCCTCCCCGTGTGGGCGCCCAGGGGTGGGTTTACGTGTGCCGCCCCGGGGTGGCCCTAGTAATCAGGGGCTCCCTGTCACTGCCCTCCCATGTTTTTGGGGGGTGGCATCACACCTAGCAATGTGTGAGGGTTACTCCTGGCTCTGCACTCAGAAGTTACTCTTGGCAAGGCTCGGGGATCGAGCCCAGGTCGGCTGCACGCCAAGACACGAGCGTGTTCCCTGATGGACCGTCGCTGCAAGCACCTCCCTGCCCCAGAGGAGCAGAGAGCAGGTCAGAGAGCAGGGCCCACCCCTCAGATCACGGCAGTCACGGCTTACAGTGCCGGGCTCCGGCCTCACCACCATCCCCGCCCCAGCCGGGCCAACCGTGAGCGCCAAAAGGGGCGTCCCGTCAACACGGAGGGACAGGACTTGTGAAAGGTCCGTCTCCGAGGCCACTGCTGCCTTCTGGACCTGCAGGCTGGAGTCAGGAAGGGTCTGGGCCCACGCAGACAGGTTCTGGGATCTCACCACACTGGAAACCCTGGCGAAAGCTGTGCCGGCGCCTGTAGACAGCCTGGCTGGCAACCGTGGAGCTGATTTCCTTCCAGACAGCCAGTCCCTGAGAGGCTAAACATGAGGGACGGCACCCACTGACCGCTATGTCCAGGGGGCCACTCACCCCCAGCTGCAGGCGATTCCCACCTCCAGGTGCCTAGGGAGGAGCCGCAGAGCCCATGAGCAGGACCCCAACCTGGCGCGGGTGTTCCCCGAGCACCAGCAGCTGCAGTGGGAGAGCTCTCGCGTGCGTGACCCCGGCTTCACTGCCCCGTTACCTGCTCACATTGGTGGCCAGCCGCCAGACTGCCACCTCAGAGAGGCCCAGCTGTTCCCTGAGGAGGGAAGGCCGAGTCGCTGCCCCAGCGAGTCCTGCAGCCCCGGGCGCCTATTTCCAAGCCTCCTGCTAGGTCAGCTCCCGTGAGCCCGGGCAGCACAGCCAGGCCGGGACAAACGCAGACAGCTCGAGTCTGAGCCCCGGTGCCCCCTGCAGCTCGGGCCCCCCAACACAGGGGCTCAGTCGCCAAACGTGGGGCCATCTCGATGGGCAGCTCTCCAGGCGGAAGTTGGCCACACCGGTACCCAGGAAGGGTTGCTGGCGGCCCCTTTCTCCTTCTCGCCGCGCCGGCTCTGACCAAGGCCGGGCCCGAGCGCACCGGGGTCCAGGCACTCGCCGCGCACCACCGCCCGGTTCAGTCTCTGGACACCACATACAGTCCCCGGTCTGGCCACGGCTCACGCCAGAGCAGACCAGAAAGAGCCAAGCGCTGCCGGGTATACCGCCCCAAAACAGAATTCTGCCCCCAAAGTCCAGGACCGTCTTTCGAATCACTTTTATTTCGTTTTTCTCATCATATACAGACTGGCCTTTTCCACCCACTTTCCTTGGCATTGAGCATCTGATGTCTGGGTACCCCTGGCAATCCCTCACACCTCGCTGGCATCAAAATAGTCTAGTTAACCAGTTATCTAGGAGATATTTACAGAGTACAGCACAGCTTTAGACACTTGGCGATTAAACACCTAGAACAGGACATGGACCCCACCCTCAGGTTCTGAATCAGGTGCTCAAGGCCCCTCCCTGGCGCCGGCCCCTGGTCCAAGGCAGGTCATGAGGACACTGGTCAGGAAGCTCGTCACCAGGTCACCCCAGCATCAGGTACCGCCCACCTTCTCCAAGGTGGCTCCTAATCCTAGAACGGCAGGTCCGGCTGACAGGGCGCGGAGCCAGGCGCCGACGCTGCGGGAGCCGGTGCTCATTACCGATGCATGAGCACTTTGAAGGAGAGTCGGCCCAGGAACTTGTCGCGGTCGCGATCGTTCTTGAGGTTGGGGGAGTCCTCCAGGGAGCAGTCGATGATGGCTTCATTATTTGGGTTCCAGTTGCGGAAAAGGACCTGGACAGCGACCAACGGCTGCAGATAATTTGGCTGGAAAAGATGGAAAGCGGCGCATTCAGATGCAGCACGTGATGCCTGCCCCATCTCCCTCTGGGGTGTGTGGCTCTCTCCTCTTCCCCTTCTCAGAACCTCTCAATAAAGCCTGTTTTTACTTAAAAAAATCCATGACTTTATCAGGTGTTGGCTTCCATTAAAAAAAACTTTTTTTTTGAACCAAAATAACCAAGATTTTTTTTGTCACACCCGGCGACGCTCAGGGGTTACTCCTGGCTCTGCACTCAGGAATTACTCCCTGGAGGTGCTCGGGATCATATGGGATGCCGGGGATCGAACCTGGGCTGGCACAGGCCGGCTGCGTGCAAGGCAAACACCCTACCCGCTGGGCTATCGCTCCGGCCCCAAAATAACCAAGACTTTAGCCCGATATTCCGGTTGGCTGAACGAAGCCAGACCCTCCGCCTGTGGTGGTGTCTGTGCTCATCTCTCTCTACTTTAGATGAACTTGTGCAGTTCTCTCTGTGCCCGGACTGAGGGATGCCACTGCACTCAGCCAATATTCTCACAGCCGTTCGCTGCACACTAGTTCCAGGGGAGCAGCACAGTCCAAGCTGCACCTGGAGCATACGCGACGGCCCGGGAGAGCGCAGAGAAGCGGCGCAGGCAGGCAGCAGCTGCAGGGCCAATGCCCAGAAACGCACGGACCCCCGAGACTTGGTACAGCGGGTAGGGCGCAGGCGGACAGCTCAGCACCCTGGGGTGCGTCTCCCCAACCTGCCAGGACTGCGCCTGAGCAGAGCAAGAAGGAAGCTGGGGAGAGTAGCAGAAAGGCTAACGGTGTGCTCTACGCGGGGAGGAGGTCTGGGGTCTATGTCCAGGGGCGCAGAGAGATACGGAACACAGACAGGCAGATGGTGCAGAGGGCCAGGCGCGGTCTCCGAACACAGTACAAAGATTCAATTAAAAAACTAAGATGTGAGATCCTGGGGCAGACACATCTCCCTCCTGGGCTAAAGCGACACAAGTGAGACCCGTGAGACTCCAGCAGGCTGGACACAGTCACAGCACAGGCGAGGCCGACTCATGCGGAAGCCACACGCCGCCATGGAACGGCCTTTCTCAACGGGGAGGCCCAGATGACTTCGGGGCAGGGGCCTAAAACCCCAACAAGCGAGATTTTAAACCAATTTGGGTCAAGACACAGAAAAGAGGGGTTAAAGCACCCGTGGTACGGAGCGAACTACTGTCCAGTGGGGAGGGGAGGGCATTTGCCTTCCACGAGGCCAACCTGGGTTCGAACCCCGACATCCCATAGGGGTCCCCCGAGCACCGCCAAGAGTAACCCCTGAGCGCAGGGCTGGGAGTAACTCCTGAACATGCGTCGGATGTGACCCAAAAAGGGGAAAAAAAGGCACCCTTGTATGCCCTACATGTGACTGGGCCTGGCTCAGTTCCTAGCATACCGCAAGGTCCCCTGAGCATTGCCAGATGTGACCCAATAACCCCCCAAACTCACAACAAACCAAGAACTTATACTTACATGCCGTTTTTCCCATAGTATGGAAAATACTTTATATCTATTACTCCTTGGTCAGGAAAACTCACGGTATATGCTTCAAGCATGTTCTAAAGTTGAGAGCAAAAAGAAAAAAGGTTATCTTTTGGTCACAAAACCACATAAAATGCAGCACCGGGAGCCCACGATAAAGGAGCTCAAACTGGGGTACACCGACAAAGCCCCAAGCAGGCCTGGACAGGGGGTCTGAATATGACTCGGGGTCCCCAAGTGACGGGAATCTAGAGCCTCAGTCATTAAGAGAAACACAAATGTCATCAGTATTTCGAACACCATTATCGTTCTCTCTAGAATTCCTGGCGAATAAGGCATCTACAAAACTGTCCCACACAGTCCACTCATTTTCTCTTTGCCTTTGCGTGGGTCACTTCTGGCACTTGCCGGGAGAGTGGTTCTGGCTGGAAGAGTGACCTTCGACTCCCCGTCCACAGAAACAGAGGCCCCACACAGGCTGGGGCCAGGAGAGTGTGTGTGAGGGGGAACAACAGCGGCCTACCCAGGCCCCAACGGAAGGCCACACCTCCCGTGCACCCAGACACCCTTTATTCTGTTCTCTCTGCCCTGTGCCGTGGACAAGTCCCACACTTTCATACACATCACACGCCATGGACAGGTCACCCACTACCATACACTTACGACTTGCAAAGAACCTGAGAACACAGTAAATACATACTCTGGCCCCCAGCGCTTTCCTTGTTGGGGGACAGAGCTGGCAAGCTCAGAGTTCTCCTGCTGAGCCCAAGCAGGCCAAAGCCATCTGCAGTGGCGCACTCATTTTCAGCAGGAAATCGAGCACAGACCCAACGACACCAGGTCAACGGAAGCCCTGCACGGGCCGACGGGTTCGAGCCCCGAGTGAGCACGTCAACAATCAGCCACGTGCACCGCCCGGTTTCTCCCCGATTTCCTGAGGCCTAAACAACCCTGTTCGGTCTTTTCTCCTTTGCTTTTCGGCCACCGGGCAGTGCTCGGGACCACATGGGACTGCGGGGAACAAGCCCAGGTCTGCCGTGTGCACGCAAATGCCCCCCCGCTGTGCTCTCGCTCTGGCCCCCAACTCTGTGTGTGGTCGCTCTCGAAACAAAAGTCCCGTAACTGTAAACAGAAGCACACTGCCATCTGTTTAATTGTTTTTTACATGACTCATCTTCAGAGCAGGAAGCCAGGCCATGTGCTGAGGTCACCTGGCTCCCAGAGGACTCCTCTCCCTCCCAAAGCAGAGCGAAGAGCTGCCTCAAGACCGTAACTGCGGCCCAAAGCCCAAAGACTGAGGGTCGGAGAGGCGCGGGGCTAGACGGCAAGCTGGCACACCGCAGGCCCAGACTGATCTCCGGCATTCCATACAGTCCCAATAAGGGAAGAAGCAGAGTCCGGCATCCCCTATGGTCCCACGAGCAATGCCAGGAGTGATCCATAAGTACAGAGCCTGAAGTAAGCTCTGACAACGGCCAACTGTGGCCCAGAAACCAAAAATGGTTCTACTTATAAAGGCAACTTGTAATGTTTCCTTCTGTCCACAAGCTCAGATGTTCAAAGATGTGCCTGTCAACAATGACGGAGGGTGGGGCCGGAGCAACAGCACAGCGGGGAGGGCGTTTGCCTCGCAAGCAGCAGCAACCTGGGTTGGATCCCCGGCATCCCATATGGTCCCACAAGCACCGCCAGGAGTCATTCCTGAGTGCAGAGCCAGGAGCAACCGAGCATCACCGGGTGTGACCCAAAAAAGCCAATAGATAAACAGCTGGAAAAGAGAAAGCTGGACTATGCAGGCGCGCCATCTGATGGCAGAGACACGCTGCTTTTCGATCCGGAACGGGAGCGGGGAGAGGCGGCCGGGCACACAGGCACACTGCACACGGGACAGGAAGCATGGGGAGCCCCCGAGCCCCGCCCGGCTCTAGGGAACAGGGCACTGAATGCAGCCGTGCAGGCACTGGCCCTCGACACGCAGCGTCACACATCGCCGGGAACGTTCTTACAAAATGGGGGCTCCTCTGGACCACAAACCAGCGCCTCCAGCCCACAAGACCCTTCAAGGGATTCAAATCCAGTCTCAGGAATTCTGACCCGGAACTGGATTCAGAAGCCCAGAGCCAGCATTTTCTGCCCAGTTAGAATCCAAACTCCGGGCAAACAGACTCCACGTTTCTCACTTCACCTGTGACTGCAGCATTGCCACTCCCGGTCAGAGGGGAGCTATGGGCACTGAAGCGTGGGCGCTCAGGCCCCGGCAGAACCGCCGCTCTCCCGCTTACCCTCATTCACACGCTGTGAAGGCGCACCGCAGCATGGAAAGAAAACAGAGGCGGTTAGGGGCCACGCCACATCGGGGGAAGGGGAAGGGATGGAGGAAAATGCAGAGAAATGCTCTGCACGACACAACGTCCCAGTTTCACGGCATCTCAAGAACGGGCAATGGCAGAGAGCCCGGCAGCAAGGGCGCCACGGGCTGTGCCAAGCAAAAGGGGGGCGTGAAAAGTCGGCGAGAGACACCAAGTTATATACTTCTTTATTAATAGTATTTAGTAAGGCCAACCCCACTTTTATTGCTAATGAGGCAAGGTAAACACTGGAAGACTTATAATGAAGTAATAAGGTTTTTGTAAATGTAAAAACTGAAATCAGGGGCCGGGCGATAGCCCAGCGGGTAGGGCGTTTGCCTTGCAGCGGCCGGCCTCTGCCGGCCCGGGTTCGATCCCCCGGCATCCCATATGGTCCCCCGAGCACTGCCAGGAGTAATTCCTGAGCACAGCCAGGAGTGCCTGAGCATTGCCGGGTGTGACCCAAAAAAGGCGGAAAAAAAAGACTGAAATCAAATATGCATTGAAAAAAAAATTGAATTTAAAAGAGAAAAGCTCCCCACTGCCAAAGTTAGTAGAATTTTATTTTTCAAAGACTACAACTAGATATGACTAAAACTGTGGGGGCCAGAGCTATAATACAGAGAGTAGAATTGTGTCCAACACGGGCTGAACTTCCGGCATCCCATATGGTTCCAAACACCACCAGGAGTAATTCCTGAGTGCAGAGCCAGGAGAAACTCCTGACCAACATCGGCTATGTCCCAAAAAGGGGGAAAAAAAAAGAATAACTAAAACTCACCAGATTTTAAGACACATAAAACAGTTCTCAGCAAGAGTATCCCACCCGCGCGGCAGAGCCTGGCAAGCTACGTGTGTCATATTTGATATGCCAGATACCAGTAACAATTACAGACCTTATTCCCATGACCTGATGGAATGGATTGAGGCTCTTCGTGTTCCTGGAGTGAGCTGATGCCCTTGGGCTACACTAGCATGAGACAGGTCATATGGAGATGTTACTGGTGCCGCGTCGAGGCACATCGATGAATGGGAAGACAGTGATACAAGTGAAAACAGTTCCTGTTCTATTAATACTAACCGTTTCCTTTACCGCACAGTGTATCTTTGGTCTTCCTTCAGGCTTTAATCCAATTATCTGAAGTTGAAATAAAAAAGGAAGTATGTAAGTGTATGTACTTTGAAACATCACAAAGATAAACAAAAGCACTTCTTCATTACTTGGAAATAATCTTTGCACCCGGCCCTCACAACTTACAGGCCGAAGACTTTCAGTAAGCCTGCCTACCATCATGGTTCAGCTCCCTTACAAAGGAACTGGACGAAACACAGCATCTCCTGGGGCCGGAGCCACAGCACAGCGGGGAGGCATTTGCTTGCATGCTACCAACCTGGGTTCGATCCCTGGCATCCCATATGGTCCCCCAAGCACTGCCAGGAGTAATTCCTGAGTGCAGAGCCAGGAGAAACCCCTGAGCATTGCCGACCCAAAA
>JAJIBD010016669.1:0-14816 GCA_021461705.1 Cryptotis parvus | reverse complement strand
CTTGGCAGAGCAAAATGATCCATGTAGGATTCCAGAGAGAACAGGAACCAGAAATGAAAGTGTCTGGGGGCCCGTCAGTCCAGAAAATAGAAATAAGAAAATTAATAAACTAGCTCCAGCATAATCGCCACTAGCAACCCTCCTCCAGCCATACTTCAGTTCCTTACTTTTTGCAGGGCCAGATGCTCAAGTGACAGCATGACAGCAGTGCTCAGGGCTAACTCCTGGCTCTGTGCTCAGAGATCACTATTGGCAGGGCTCTGAGGATCAGGCAGGGTACCAGGGATTGAGCCTGGGTCAGCTATGTACAAGGCAAGCACCTTGCCTACTGTACTATCTCCCTGGCCCCTGTTCCCGGAGACTGAGTCCATGTTTGGAAAGTGCAAGGCAAACATCCTGTTTGTCTTGGTTTTTTTTTTCTTTTTTTTTAAAACTAGAAAGTTGTTGGAGGACAGGTTTAGCTATTCTGGGAGCTTTGTTGTTTTGCCCACTCCCAGCTTAATCTATTTAAGCCAAGGTTCATTCTAATGAGACCTCTCTTCTATGTAAACACTGCTAGAGGGTGTGGCAGTTACAGAAGTCACCTTGATTGAATAACTTCTGACTTATACATCTACTAAGACTTCTATGTTTTCTAGATTGGGCACAGCTCCTCTTTATACCCACTGCACCCACCGTGGGACAATTAGAATTTACCAGGAGACTACCACCCTGGCTACGTTGAGACTATAGGAAGACTATAGGAAGGATCATACTAGTTTGCTCTAAGCAGGCAAGTGTGACCCTTTCAGTACACGAGAACAAGATACTCAGAATCACCCTGGTGCAGATAATAAGAAGGACCTTTGTGGGTACCATCTAGATTACATGAAGCTCATGAAATTAAGATGTATTACTTTATATCAGCCCTCTCTCTCTCTCCAGTGTTTTACATAAGAGATAATCTTGGGATTAGTCCTTGGCATAATCTTTGTTTATACCTGCAATAGGGTGTGGCGCTACACTCTGTTTAGAGTTCTTTGTTGACATGACCCTCCCGTTTGGATTACTTTGGTGTATATAAGGGGACTGACTTGAGCCCCTTCACTTTTGGGCCTTTTCGCTTTTGGCTCCCGCGGCTTTTGGCTTTTGGCTCTTTGGCCTTTTGCTCCTTCTTCTGAGTAGGACTCATCTCAGGTGAGATCCTCTCTCTTTGGTGGGAGATTTAGGCTCTTTTGTATGGTCTAAGTTCGGACCAGAGCTAGAGTTTGTTCATTATATTGGAGTGCTGTGGAAGAGCTTTTGTACTATTGGAAAGCCTTTTTTGGAACTGCACTGGACTCATGAGTTTTCATCTGTTCCCCTGGCGTCCTCGGAGGTAGAAGAGAACTTCTGTCCTGACACTGTCGGGGACCCCAGCGGCATTCCCCGACAGAAAGTGACTTTTTTTGGGGGGGTCACACCCGGCAATGCTCAGGGGTTTCTCCTGGCTCTGCACTCAGGAATTACTCCTGGCGGTGCTCGGGGACCATATGGGATGCCGGGATCGAACCCGGGCCGGCATGGGCCAGCCACGCGTGCAAGGCAAACGCCCTACCCGCTGGGCTATCACTCCGGCCCAGAAAGTGACTTTTTATTACCTTATTTTCAGGGCAGAACATCTCTATCCCATTAATGGGCCACAAATACAAGAGGTCTTATTATTTAAGTTTTTAAGAAGATCCCCTACTTCTTCGTCAAGACCCTGAACAAAAGGTTTGAGGCTTTTGGTATTCCTGAAACAAGCAGATACCATTGGGCTACACTGGCACGTGATAGGGTCAAATGGAAATATTACTGGCACCCGCTCGAGAAAATCAATGAACAACGGGATGTCTAGTGATCTAGTGATCTAGTCTAAGAAGATCCTCTGAGATTGCTAGGAAGAGAATAGAGGTTTAAAAAAAATGCTCAGTACCAGAGCACTGGCACTTCATTTCCTATACACCAACATTCCTACACAGTCTCCAGGTGGGAAGACGAAACAGGTAAGTTCCACTTGCATTTTCATAACATCTCATAAATACAAGAAGCTTCCTTGGAAGTTCTTTTTTTTTTAAATTTATTTATTTATTTATTTATTTATTTATTTATTTATTTATTTATTTATTTTGCTTTTTTGAGTCACACCCAGCAATGCTCAGGGGTTTCTCCTGGTTCTGCACTCAGGAGTTACTCCTGGCGGTGTTCGGGAACCATATGGGATGCCGGGGATCGAACCCAGGCCAGCACAGGGAGGGCCGCATGCAAGGCAAACGCCCTATCCGCTGGGCTATCGCTCCGGCCCTTCCTTAGAAGTTCTTAAAACACCACCCCTTACTACTTGGGGTGGGTAATCGTATCTTCTCAAAGAAAGCTTAAAGAGTGACATTACTAAATTTCCAACAGTAATCATGGCTTTACATAGAGTGTGTGCAACTGACTGATGGCTTTGCCAGCAGGATGAAATCTTGACTAGCCTTTACAGCACATCCACGGTGCACACAACACCCTACTAAAACATATGCCACGCATGGACACTCTTTATAATGAAGCTTGGATCTGTGAGTAAACCCACAAATGCTGACAGCAAGTCATATGTTCTAACTACCAAATACCACTTTTCTCCAGAATAACAAACCACACACATAGCATAAAAATACCCTTTATTTTTTTTTTTAACTAAGGCTATAGTGATATCTATGTGAAGTTACCACAGATTTTGTTTTGTAAGGGCAAGTAAGTAAATAACCAATCCAGAAAGTAAGTCCAGAAAGTAGGAGACAAGAAGCTGTCAATAATAAGGACATGAAGGCATGGCAATGAGAAAATACACATGTGAATGTCAGGGAAAATGCCTGTGGCTTACTAACACTCAACCACTGAAACCTGTATACTAACATGGGTATAGTTTCATAATCATAGAGTCAAAGTCATTACTCATTTGACTCTTTACTTCCACACAGACATACCAGTCTGGAGCATGAGAAACAAAGTCAAAACTGTCTACAGCAGACAAAATTATTCCAATCATACTGAAAATGAAGACAAATTTCATAGTAATTAGCTGTAATCAAGCTTACAAGATCACACAAAACTAAAAACATTTATTTATAGTTATGTTTTCAACACTGGTATAACAAAGTTGCTAATAAAACATTTTAAGATGAAAACCACATACATGTACATATGTTCCTTAAGAAAAAATTAAATGGGGGCGGAGCGATAGCCCAGTGGGTAGGGCGTTTGCCTTACACGTGGTCGGCCTGTGCCAGCCCGGGTTCAATCCCTGGCATCCCATATGGTCCCCCGAGCACCGCCAGGAGTAATTCCTGAGTGCAGAGCTAGGAGAAACCTCTGAGCATTGCCGGGTGTGACCCAAAAAAAAGCAAAAAAAGCAAATAAAGAAAAAATAAAGAAAAAAAAAAGAAAAGAAAAGAAAAATTAAATGATTGTACAGATATAGAACGCAAACAAGATAGTGCTACTTTTGGGGGTTTGTTTGGAGTTTCAGGCTTTGAGGTCACACCCAGGAGAAGTCAGGGTTTACTCTCAGCACTATGTTCAGGGATCACTCCAGGAAGTTCTCAGGCTACCATTTGTGGTACTAAAGACTGAATCTGGGTCAGCCATATGCAAGGCATGGGCCTCAAGTCCTGTACTATCTCACCAGCCCTCCACACTTAAAGAATGGAAAACTAAAAGTAACTGAAGTTCTCAAAACAGTGTACCATGACTTGGGGTGCAGGATATGTCTTTTACAAAATGTTTCTAGCAACATAATTCAGAACAGGTAAAATGTAGACCCAACTCAGTATCATCAACTGATAAGTATGTAAAATTTGGCATATTCGTCTATGATGGTTTAGTCATCCAAGTATCAATGTATACTGAGTGATATCAAACACGAAGAACTTTGAAAACATTATGCTCAATGAAAGATCCTAGTGTATGGTCCAGTCTATGGAAGCTAGAGACAAGCCTACAGATTCCAATGACCCTTTCATTCATGCTCATCTATAACTGGGGTGGAGGTCAGCTGAGATGTGACCACCCATAGAAATTACAGAGCTGCTTTTAGGTTTTATAAAAACTGTAACTGCAAAACTGGGACTGCCTAAAAACAAATGATTTGTACAAAGCAAAGGGACAAATTATGTAATACCCCTTATGTGAATAGTTAGAGTAGCCAAACTGGCAGATCTAGAGGGTAAGACAAGCTGGTGGTTCCCTGAGCAAGGAACAGAAAAGAATTCTCAGGGATACAGAGATGGAGACTGAGAAGCCAAAATAATGATTGGGAGAAATAAAAAATTGGGAGTCACATGACATGCTTAATGCTACTGAAGGCTGTTTCAAAATGTCACCCAAAATATCAATGTCTAACTTGAAATGAGTATTATATAACAAGAGCCCAAACCAAAGAGTTCACAACAACAACAAAAAAAACCCAAAATATTTCTCAACAAAAAAGGGACCAGAGAGAGTACAGAGGATAAGGTACTTGTCTTACACACCTCTGACCCTCGATCAATTCCCAGCACCCTATTTAGTTCCTCGAGTCCCTCCAGGAGTTATCCCCTGTCTACTCAGCCTGTCTATTTCACTACTGCAAGAGATACAGCTGTATATGAAGTCATCTTTAATGCAAAAAGAAATCCAACTTAGCACATATTATACTGATTGTGGCCGTATTAGAAATACACATAACACAGTAAGAAAAAATGTATCACTGTCTTCCCATTGTTCATCGATTTGCTCGAGTGGGCACTAGTTCTCCATAAGTCCTGTTACAAGCAAGTGTAACCCAAGGGCATCTGCTTGCTCCAGGGACAGGAAGAGCCCCAAACCATTCTTCAGGTCATGGAACTAGGTCCATAATTGTTACTATTTTTGGCATAACAAGTAAATAAAACATGAGTAGCTTGCCAGGCTCTGCCATAAGAAAAATGAGATCAGTATAAAACAATATGCTCTACTTTTTTCCCTAAAAGTAACTTGACATGTGAACATATATGAGACTATGGTCTGCACAATAACATCTTAAATTTTATACAATAATATTCTGATTGAGAACCTCATAACTGCTCAGGTCTTTGTTCCCTAAATCTATGGTCTGATCTAACCCCTTAGCATACCTGAAATTGGAGCTACACCGTTTAAGGAGATAATTATGGTTAACTGAGGTCATATAGGTGGGGCCGTAATGCAGAAAGGACTAGAGTCTTTGAAGAGGGAGAAAAAATTGGAGGCATCTGTTCATGGTGAGCCTCCAAGGAAGAATCCAGTCAGACACGCCCCTTGGTACAGAAGTCCAGGAAGCCTGGGGAGAAACCAAACACTACAATCCTAATGCTAAAAAAATGAATGCCTGACTTTCAAGTCACATAGTCCGTTGTTGTCTTAGACCAGTCCTTACAATTACTATCAAGAAATATTACAATTCATAAAATTCATAAAATTTTACGAATTTTACTGATATGTCGAATAATTTAAAAGATAGGAGAATCATACATAAAATGTCCTAACACACTTAAGTCCACTGATTGTCACTTTATCACTTGATCACTTGACATCCCATTATTCATCAATAATTTGCTCTTGACCCTATCACGTGCCAGTGTAGCCCAATGGCATCTGGTTGTTTCAGGAATACGAAGAGCCTCGAACCGTTCGTTCAGGATCTTAACAAGGAAGTCTGACCATCTTGTAGGTGGGCGGCCACGTGACCTTTTGATATCCTGTGGGATCCAGTCGGCAATGGCTCTAGTCCAGCGGTCGTCTCCAAATCGCATTACATGTCCAGCCCATCTGATTTTTGATGCTTTGGCAAACGAGACAGCGTCCCTGATTTTGGAACAGCGATGGAGGTCAAAACTCGGCATTCCTTCTCTCACTTGAGTGAGGCGTGATATTCCAAGCATGGCTCTTTCGATTCCTCTTTGGGAGACCCGAATAGCATTCTCATCCTGCTTTCGTAGGGCCCAGGTCTCTGAGGTGTATGTTAATGCAGGGAGAACGGTGGAGTCAAAGAGATGTGCCCAGAGCCGGAGGTTCTTTGTCTTTTTAGCTATTTCTTTAATGCTTTTGAAGTCAGTCCATGCCGCTCTTTTCCTCCTGAGCAGCTCAGGTTTTAGGTCGTTCATCATGTTGACTTCTTGACCTAGGTACACATAGCTGCTGCATTCAGAGATGTTTGTTCCATTGAGAGTGAATGGGGTCTCTGGAACTAGTTCATTTTTCATGAACATTGTTTTGTTGAGATTCAGCTGTAGACCTATCTTTTCACATTCTCGGTCAAAGTCAGTCAGCATTTGTGCCTCTTGGCTGATGTTTGGTGTTATTAGAATGATGTGATCAGAGAAGCGTCACGTAGTGTAGTTAGTTGCCTGTCATCTATCTTCACTCCCATTCCTTCCCATTCTAATTGTTGCATGATGTTCTCGAGGGTGGCACTGAAGAGTTTCGGTGAAATGGTATCACCCTACTAAACCCCTCTTTTGACATCGATGATCACTTCCTTGTAGAATGGTGAGATCCTGGTGGTGAAATCATAATATAGCTCACGAAGGAGCTTTATGTATTGGGTTTGAACACCCTGTTTGGCTAGGGCTTTGATGACCATTTCAGTCTCCACAGAATCAAAGGCTTTCTTTAAATCAATGAACGTGAGACAGAGCGGCATCTTGAACTCTCTATAAACCTCAATGAGCTTGGTTACCATGTGGATATGGTCGATTGTGCTGAATCCTTTTCAGAAGCCAGCTTGCTCGCATGATTGTCCTTCATCTAATGTTCTGCCAAAAACTAGGACAGCTTAGCAAGTTGTCCGATGCGTATTCAATATGCCAAAAAGCAATAATAAAAAATGTTTATCAGGGGCCGGAGCGATAGCCCAGCGGGTAGGGCGTTTGCCTTGCACGCGGCTGGCCCGTGCCGGCCTGGGTTCGATCCCCGGCATCCCATATGGTCCCCCCGAGCACCGCCAGGAGTAATTCCTGAGTGCAGAGCCAGGAGTGGCCCCTGAGCATTGCCGGGGTGACCCAAAAAAGCAAAAAAAAAAAAAAAAAAAGTTTATCATCCTGACTCGCTGATTGTATCTTTTTAAATTCTGAACTTCAAAGCTGCTGAGAGAAAGACCAGTGACTTCATAACACCAGTGACTAAATATTGAGTGGCTGAACTTCAGGACAGCTTTGAGGCTCAGCTGGGTGACAAAATAAAAGGATGGTTGGTAGTGTGCTTGTGGAAATACAGACATTCTGAAGAAAAATGGCAACAAGGAAGCAGATTTCTCTCTATTTTGCAGACATCTTTGTCACTTAATTAAGTACAAAACAATCAGAAGATGAGAGATACTATCTTAGTTCTTATATTAACGAGTATCTAATATATCTTTATAAACAGAGACTTTATAGATATTTTTTCCTAATTTCGTTATTGGTTCCCTAGAGAAGAGGGAGACAGCAGCTATTCACTCAATAAAATCATATGCTATATTCCCAGCACACTCAATCCATAGTGTCTTAGAAATTCAGCAATTGTTCACATATTGTATCATTTTCACAGGACTATTTTTTAATTAGAATGTGGTTAAAACCAAATAAAAATTCTGAAAGAAAATTTATATAAAACAATCAAGTCTAGAAGACTTGCTTTCTAAGTTAAGGGCTCCTTAAATATATATAACTAACTCTGAAAAGACTTTATTATTATTTATTTCTTCTTACTCTGGGCTTATGAGGACTATAGATTTAATTTAAAGTATAAATAGTAGCAAAGCAAGAGAATGCCAGGTACATTTAAGTTCCTTCCCCAACTTTTGTTAAAAGCTTTTATTCTTAGCCCTATCTACTGATGACAGAAAAATAATTCAGGAACAAAATCACTTGCCTACAATTTTTACTTCCTAAGTGTTATGCGCATTAGATACATCCTACATTCATAACTGCGGTTTCTTCTTATTTTCACATCTCCAACTAACAGCAACTACACTGTGTTGTTAACTCAACATACTAAAGTCTATGTAGTTATTTCCTCTCTTCTGGTGTTTTTTTCATTTATTTCTGCTATTGCAACCCATAATATTTCCATGCTAAGATACTGACCCCAAGCTGTTAGAAAGCCTTTTATTTATCAATTTTATTATTTCACTGTCTCAGATTAAAATGTATTATACGCATGGAGGAGTAAAAAAAAACTAGTAGTTAAAATTGGAGTTTCATTTGGAAAACAATATGGACATTCCTCCAAAAACTAGAATATTGAGCTCCCAATTCGATCCAGCAATACCACTCCTGGGAATATACCCTGGAGACCCAAAAACACACAGCAGAAACACTATCTGCACTTCTATATTCATCTCAGCTCTTTCACAATAGACAGAATCTGGAAACAACCTAAGTGCCCAAGAACAGAAGACTCTATAGAGAAACTGTGGTACATCTACACAGTGGAATACTACGCAGCTGTCAGAAAAGACAAAGTCATGAAATTTACCTGCAAATGGATGGACATGGAGACTATAATGCTGAGAGTAATTAGTCAGAAGGAAAAGGACAGATATGAAATAACTGCATTCATTAATGGGATATAAATATATACCAGTGTTACTAAATGCGGGAAATGGTAACACCAGACTAGAACTCAGCATTGAATATACACAAAAAGACTTACATGATATACCCTAAATGTCTGTAGGGCAAACCACAATGTGTAAGAGGAGAGAGAGAGAGAGAGACAGAGAGAGAGAGAGAGACAGAGACAGAGACAGACAGAGACAGAGAGAAAAAGAGAGGAAAAGAAAAAGTGTCTGAGGGGCCGGAGCGATAGCCCAGCGAGTAGGGTGTTTGCCTTGCACACAGCCGGCCCATGCCGGCCCGGGTTCGATCCCCAGCATCCCATATGGTCCCCCGAGCACTGCCAGGAGTAATTCCTGAGTGCAGAGCCAGGAGTAATCCCTGAGCATCGCCGGGTGTGACCCAAAAAGAAAAAAAAAAAAAAAAGTGTCTGATATAGAGGCAGACTAGGGGTTGGTGGGAGGGAATGTGGGGACATTGGTGATGGGAATGGGGCACTGATGGAAAGACGGGTGCTGGAATACTGTATGACTTAGACCCAATTATGAACATCTTTATAATTGTATATCTCATGGTGATATAATAAAAAAAAAAGTTGCTAAAAAAGAAAATTTAAAAAATTGAAGTTTCAGCCCCAGGAATCAGCTAGGGACTCTAAGTGTGGCATATATCATGAAGATTAAAAGTATTCAATAATACCAAAAAGTATCACCTGGTTAGACTCAGAACACACATTTTCTCAGAAAAAGATCACATTCCCACCCAGAAAGATTTACTCATGGTAATTTTCTATAAGTAAAGACTCATCTATACATAAACTTACAAGCCAATGGGGGCTGTTTATATTACATGTGCTTACAAGCAGAGCGGGAGGGTGTTTGCCTTGCACATGGCTGACCCAGATTTAAACCCCGGCATCCCATATGGTTCCCTGAGCAGTACCAGGAGTAATTCCCGAGTACAGAGCCAGGAGTAACACCTGAGCATTGCCAGGTGTGACCCAAAAAGTAAAAAAAAAAAAAAAAAAATAGAAAGAAAGAAAAAATAAACTTATAACCAAGACTTTAGAGCATCATTAAACCCACTGAGCAAAGGAACATTTAGAGGAGCAGAATTTAGGAGATATTCTTAATTTTTAATACACATATATAGAAAAAAAATGATTTTTACTAAAAGAACAATCTTTTGCTTACAAGTTAAAATCTTGGACAATTCTCACAATTTTAAGAGTTTAAACTCTAATGCAGTTAATATATCTCATAATAAAGATAGAAGAAGTTTTCTAAAGGCAAAAACAGTTCCCAAATAACCACAAGGGGATGAATTTATTTCATATTATCTATGATGGGTTTTTTAAAAATCAACAAACATAGGTAACAATCTCTCAAAAATCCATCACCAAGTAAGGTTAATCACATTTGAGGTAAATGAACCAAAAAAAGGTGGGGGAAGAGTTCCTTTTATGGTTTTAACAATGTTATAATCAATATAAAATGTTTAAAGTGTAAACAAATCCAAAAATCTGATTTTTAAAAATTCTGATGTTTGGGGCCAGAGCGACAGCACAGCGGTAGGGTGTTTGCCTTGCACACAGTCAACCCAGGTTCAATCCCTAGCATCCCATATGGTCCCCTGAGCACTGCCAGGAGTAATTCCTGAGTGCAGAGCCAGGAGTAACCCATGAGCGTCACCCAATGTGACCAAAAAAAAAAAAAAAAAGTTTCTGTGGTTTGAAATAAATCACACAAATATTCAAGATTTGCATCTTCCACTTTATACACAAACTTGTCTGTGACATAAGTCTAAATTTCAACTAAAAGTTTTAAATACACTTCTAAGTTGTTTCAATAACACTTATTAATTTATAACTATAATATGAGGATACCTCATATTCTATCCTAAGGAAATTATTATTTCACTAATAATTCTATTCTAAGGAGATAAATTATTCACTCTAAAATTGCACTGAACTTGCAGAACTAGGTCAATTGGGGGATAAATAATGGTCAATAAAACCACTTTCACAGACCCAAAATAGGGTTTACAACAAAATAAATGTTAAAAAGACCAAAAAATTTTCTTTTTTGTTTTCCAGTCACACCTGGCAGAGCTCAGGGGATCATATGGGATTCTGAGGATCAAACCGGATTCGGCCACAGGCAAGGCAGACACCTTACCTGCTGTACTATCACTCTGACCCCAAAAATGACCCCCAAATTTCTTAATTAAACCATATTAAGAAAAACATTTAAAAAAAATAAAACACCGGGGCCGGAGCGATAGCCCAGCGGTAGGGCGCTTGCCTTGCACGCAGCCGGCCCATGCCGGCCTGAGTTCGATCCCGGCATCCCATATGGTCCCCTGAGCAACGCCAGGAGTAATTCCTGAGTGCAGAGCCAGGAGTAACCCCTGAGCATCGCCGGGTGTAAAAACACCTAGTATTGGGAACACTTCTGAAGTCATGTTTATCACCTTCTCAATGCTACTAATTAAATAAATCTGCTTCACACTCAGCCGAGAGGGGCTTAGTTTACGGTGGAGCACAGTTACCATCCCAACACAGCCGTGTCTGAGCCATCCCTTGCCCGCCCCTCCATCCCCCATCTACCTTCTCTGACTGGCTCATTTGCAGCTTCTCCTTTCAGATGCAGGATCCTGGAAAAGCCATTGGAAAGAGTGGAGAAAACGCCCCGGATGAAATAGCCCGACTGCTCGGCCTCCCACGGCCCCTGTGGACAGGGGCCAGGGTTTCCCAAATCGAACGCCACAGCGAGCTGTAGGCTCTGAAAGAGACCTGCTGAAGGGCACCCGAAGGATCCTGGTGTTGTCCCTCTTCCGCATCCCTGATGTTCCAAAGTCCTCAGTGGCCTTGTTGGTGGCAACCACCTCAGGAGAAACCTTCTGCTGGGGGTTGTCCAAGGGTCCAGCATCACCTGGGCAACTGTCTCTCTTGCCACCCTGCCACCTACAGCTAGGATGTGTCTGCCACTGATAGGAGCCCACGGGCTCACCTGGGCTGGACACATCTTCATTTCTCCTTCTCTTGCTTCTCCCTGGACCACACCAGGGGTGACTCCTGCTGCTGGCTCCCTGTCTGTGAAGGCATTTGGGCTGGATCTGACAAGGACCTTTCATAGCTGGGCCGGCAAAGTGAGGTCTGTCTCTTGAAGAGGTTCATCTTCCACGACTCCATTTGTTACCAACTTCTCTAAACTTGAAGCTTCCTCTCCACTGCCGTCTGTGTAGCTAAACCACACTTGTTCGTGCGGTCCGTAACAGCCAACTGCTTAAGCAGCGTTCCTTGTGCAGCCCTGAACCACAGCAGATGGTGCTGCTTAAGCGCTGGTGTCATGTTATTACCCCCTCTGCCCAGATCGCCAAAATTTCAGCAGCACCCAGACATCCCCTGACTTGCCACGAATTCGCTTCAGGACAGAACAAGAGTCAAGGCTTCCAAAATTCACCCTCTCACCCCTGCAGTAAGCTATATATCTTCACCCAGGGTTTTCAGGAAATGATTTTTTTAAGAAGTGAAATAAAAGTGACAAAACCCACAAACACCTTTAGTGAACCAATAGTAGTTAAGTGCTTGGCCATGCAAATAACACAGGGTTAAAGAGAGATTGTGAAAGTACTCGAGTTCACATCTACAGTTTCCGGAAGCAGCAAAAAACGTGCCTCAAAAGCCCGCACTGTAAGGAAGACGGTGCTCCAGAACTGTGATCAAAGTCTGCAGCTGGGAATGCTCATTTCCAGAAAATTCCAGAAAGTTACTGCTACTTAGAGCACCACTTCTCTCAAAGTACTTGATTCACAACTGACAGGTAGAGTCCTACACGGTTCTGTTCAAGTTGGAAGTGCGGAAGAACAGTACGCGATTGTCATGCCATTTTTAAAGAGACTCAGAGACTCTTAAAAGCACAGTGGAAAGGAAAGAATGGGCACAGAGATTGCTATGAACTGTAGCAAAGGAAAGTTTTGAGGCAAGAGCTGCGGCAGCTGGACGACAGGGTTGTGCATACTTGGAACGATTTCTACAAGAGGAAAGTTTGCTCAGCAAATGTAATTGGGATAAGTTGTCTGGAAAACTATTCTCAATCTAGTTAACCAACAAAATCCCTTTATTCCTCTTTATGCTACCAACTTTTTAAAAAAAAAAGCTAATATTTTACAATTTTTGTTAAAGCAAGTACCTTCCATTTAATCAAGATATGAATGCCAACTTTGGGGTTCAGCTTCTTTTCCCAGGTGTCTAATAATAAACTACTAAAAATAGGGTTTCAATGGGGGGCCAGGCGATAGCACAGCAGTAGGGTGTTTGTCTTACACACGACCAACCTGGGTTCAATTCCCATCATCCCATTTGGCCCCCATGCCAAGAGTAATTCCTGAGTGTAGAGCCAGGAATAACCCCTGAGCATCACCGGTGTGGCCCCAAAGCAATAAACAAACAAACAAAAAAGAAGAGAATGAATGAATGAATGAATGAATGAATAATAGGGGTTTCGAACAGAAAACCTGATCAGCAACAGACCATCAATGAAAGATATATGGCACACAAATTAGTTTGCTGGTTGCATAAAACAGGATAATTTCATCCAGAAAAAGAAAATAAAAAGACTGCCCATGTATTTGTAAAATGTGTCCAATGAAAAAATAATTCTGTATTATTACAGTACAAATACTGAGTAATATATTCTTCATAAAGATATTAAACCATCTAGTTATTTCCATTGTTGTTGAGCACTAATCTCATTTTCATTTCACATAGTCTAAACCTATACATGCCTGTATTAAAGGAATGCTGAAGAATTTGGCTTACCCAAAAGCTCTTACAATCACATAGTATAATGGGTAAGGTGTTTGCCTTGCATACAGCTGACCCAGGTTCAATCCCAGCCATCCCATATGGTCCCCCGAGCACTGCCAGGAGTAATTCCTGAGTGCAGAGCCAGGAGAAACCCATGAGTGTCACCAGGTGTGACCCAAAAAGAGAAAAAAAAAAAAGCTCTTACAATCACAAAAAATTGACTTGGTTTAAATAACCCATTAACACTCTAGTAGAAGATATAGTTCATGATTTGGGGACCCTAGTTCAAAGAACCCTAGTTCAAATCCTGTCACTTCATGGTCCCCCAAGCTCTCTGGAGAAATGGTCTGGGTCTCTCCACCTACCCACCTCCCAGATCATCACTGGGTAATGTTCCCAATTCAATTCCCAAAACAATTCATAGCAAAAATCTAATGCATTTAAAGGTGCGCAAAATATGAGAAGGCAAACAAGGCCAAATGAATACTATCATTGGCTTGAGGCCAGTGTTTCTCAGAGTGGGCAACATTGTTTGGGGGGCCACATCTAGTAGTTCTCAGGGCTGACCCCTGACTTTGTGCTCAGGGCTCACTCCTAGAGGTGCTGAGGGGATTATATGGGGAGCTGGGGATTCAAACTGGGCTCGGCTGTGTGCATGCAAGGCAAGTGCTTTGTTTCCCTGCACTATCTCTCCGCCCCATCAATCTATAAATTTGAAAAAAATGTAAGACTGGAGAGATAATAGAGTGAGTAGGGTGTTTGCCTTGCATGCCATTATCTGTGATTTTGCTTTCCATCATTTCTGTTATCTACCATCAATAGTGGTTCAAAGATACTGATGTAAAACAAATGGAGTGAGACTGCATTTATTACAGTAAGGTGTTTTCTTTTTCTTTTTTGGGTCACACCCAGTCAGGGGTTACTCCTGACTCTACACTCAGGAATTATTCCTAGTGGTGCTCAGGGGACCATATGGGATGCTGGGGAACCGAACATAGGTTAGCCGTGTGCAAGGCAAAAGCCCTACTCACTGGACTATCACTCCGCCCCCTATTACAATAAGTTCTATTATTACAGTAAGTTGTAACATTTGGTCCATGTTACTATCAGGTCTTCTTGATCTTCTTTCTTGTGCACAGTTTCTAAATTAAACGTTACTATGGAGAAGTATGTGTAGGAAAAAGACATTATATCCAGGGCTCCAGACTGTCAGGTTTTTGGACATCAACTGAGGGTTCTTGGAGCTTGTTTCTATTAAAAAAAAGAAAACTACAATAACCCCTTTTATTTGAAACAGCCAGAATAGGCAAATTCATAAGACAGAAAGTATATTAATGGTTGCCAGGTTTTGGGGGTGTGGGGGAGAGGAGAAATGAGCTATAAGATATTGAGTTACTTTGGGGGGGGTGGTAAAAATGCTGCTCTGGGGG